>CM076570.1:1584254957-1584512956 GCA_034641835.2 Pinus albicaulis
TTTATTTTTGTTGCTTAGCATATTGCAATGAGTATACAATACATTTAAAAAAAAACATCACTTATAGTTGCAAATTGGAAAATTAATCTGCAGAGACTGTTGAAAATTGGCAGCTAAGAGATGGATTTCCTGAATAAAATTTCATTTCAGAATATTCTAGTGACTTTCTAAAAATAGAAAGCTATGTCTATGATTGCAACCATGACTTTTCAAAATTAGTAATTCACCTTGCTTCAATCGGTGATCATGTATTGATGGAAAATATCCTTAATCAATCTAAATTGTTTAATTTTTTTATTTTATCATAAATATTATTAATATTATTATTATTACACTTCTGATACTATAATATTATCTAAAAAGGAATTACATGTCACCTCTCCTACTTGGCACTAAATCATGCCACTTCACATCTCTCTCCTTCATGGCAAATCTAACTCTCTAATTCAATGATACATTACTCTCTCTCTCTCTCTCTCTTAATGGGTTCATTTCTCTCTCTCTCGTAGAAAATTCTATTTCCCACCCCGGTTTTCAGTTTTCAACTTATTACTCCAAAATAGTTAAATGCCCTTTCCCATAACCATACATTCAACAACTGAAAATAAATTTTTGCTGAAAACAAAAATTCTGGAAATTTTTCAGAATGCTGGAAAATGCAGAAATAAAAAAACAGCAGTAACAAACAGCCATTCAACACATCATAACACAAGAATTTTTTGTCAAGGTGACCCTCGGAAAACCCCCACAACTTTGGGAAAACCAGTTCGAAAAGCTCCTCCATTTCTGGAAAAAATGCTTTTTACGTTGAGAAATATCTGTGCAAAATCAATAAACAGACTTTTACAACTTATCTATTTTCCGTGGCTTAACCAACGCCGAAAGTGTGCAAACAGCAAAATAGGAACAGCAATAAATGCTGTACAGATTTCCTCGATTTCGTGTCAAATAACAGCCTTAAATGCTGCTATATGGCTCGCCAGAAAAGCAAGCTGTCCGTTGCATCCGCTCGTACGTATTTGAAATGCGTACAAAGGTAATGTACCATTTCGTCGTACGGCCTCCCCAAATCGTCTCTCGAAATATGTGCAAATCGTAGTGCAACCGCTCGTACGCCCGCCGTATGGCCCTTCTTCCCTCAAAATCGTGTCAAAATCCGCCTTGCCGTGTGCTGTGTCGTTGAACCTGCCTTGCTGAAAATGCTGCAGTGCCAGTCGTGCTGAAAATGCCGCCTTGAATGGGGCTGGGGGTCAATGTTTCTCCTTCTCCTCACTGCCCAGAAATCTCCCTTGCTCTCTTGCTCTCCTTCTCCCAATCTGCTCATGAAAGAATGAATGACCTTTTCCTCCTTTTCTTCCTTTAACCTAACCCTAAGTGACTTTTGGGGAATCCCTAAATCCAATGGCTGAGATAGATTGAGATCTAGGGCTGAGATTAAATGCTCATTTAAATCTCACTTTTCATTTTTTAATTCACCCCACTTTAATAAAGACCCACTTAGTCATTTATTTCCAAAGTCACTTTTCCTTTCTAATTTTACATTGACTTTATTAAAGTCACTTTAAAATTAGACTTTAATAACTTTATCACTTAAAGTCACTTTAAATTAGATTTGACTTTATAAAAATTATAAAGTCACTTTAGTAACTTTATCACTTAAAGTCACTTTAAATTAGATTTGACTTTATAAAAATTATAAAGTCACTTTAGGAGAAAAATTAAATTCTTTTGGACACTTTTCCCTAGGTCAATGATCAAAGCCTTAGGGAACCAACGTGCGTACCAAATTTCAGTCATCTCTTTAATGCTCTTACGCACCTCTTACACTCTCTTACACACTTTAATGACTTATCATTAAAAGATTATTCTTACACTTCTTTAATGCATATGTTAATCTTCTCTTTAATAGCTTGAATCACTAAGGCATGTGTTCCCTTCTTTATGGCAGAAGTCACTAAGGCATGCGTAGTCCCTCTTGATGGCATGAGTTACTAAGGCAAGTGTACCTCCTTTATAGCATAAGTTACACTTCTATTTTGGCATATGTAACTTCTCCTCAAGACATGCCAGTTACTCTTTAATGAATTCGACCTCCTTCCTCTTCCTATATAGTTGTGCCTCTCATCCCTTCTACTACTCACTTGTGCATTGTGAAAGGAGAGTACAAACTTCAGAAAGAGGGAATTGGAGAGACTAGAGAAGAATTGAGAGAGAGAGAGGGGGGAGAGTCTTGAAGAGGAAGAGTAGAACTTGGTGAGCCGAAGTAATTTAGTGTTTGCATCAACTACTGCTATCAAATTTCTTTAGATTTGGGTGACTTCTTCATTCTCTCATTGTATTTTGTATCTTTGCTGAAATTTGATTTTTAATAGAAGAATCCGGTTGGGTTTTCCCCTTGTGGGTTTTTCCCTAGTCTGTAATATTCCTAACGAAAATATTAAGTGAATAAAAGAAGCATGCACTAGACAGTATTAGAGAAATTATAAAACAACACAAGGCACAAACATCCAAGACAATTTCAGAACAACAACTGAGCCATTTTATTAATATTTGGAATATATTGGAGTACAATATCAAGGAATAAGTGCACATGGCTCTGCATAAGCAAGTTGAAGCAAACCCAGGTGAGATAGATGCCTCCAATGAGTAGAAACTTCGACCCCAAATGACCCCTCAGCTGAACCAAGATAGCTCAAATCTCCCACTAGAATGCCCGAAATGGTCTAAAATCGATGTTGTAGCCTCCAATTAATCTTCCCCACAGGACCCAGAAAGGAATTGGTCCCAATCCTTCACACCAGAAAACCCACTAAATGGTGCAAACTACTAGCTGAGAAATAAAATGCACTACTAAATAAAATGGAATTTCGGGCCTGAATATTACCCGGACAATTCTGCAAATTTAACCAAGACCTCTCCTCCAAATACCCATAAAAACCCAAAAATAATTGGTCCTAGTTCCAACCTTCCAAATTTACCCCCAAATAGAGTGAGCTCCTCCCACAACTAGGAAATTCATACCACCCAGAATTCTGCTGCAAATGCCCACCAAAAATAGTTGATCAATCCCTCCAATAATTCCCCTTATGTCCCCTAGCACAACTCAACCCCAACTCCGGTCCATCCTTCACAACAAATGTTGCTCCTGAAGCGACTGCGCAAACCCCCCAGTCAACCACTTGTGCGTAGGAAAAGAATTCCAGCTTGAAGTGCTGCCACCAAAAAAGCCTGCAAGTCACCTACAAATATGTTGCCAAATACTCAAGAAATGGCCTCTAATTTTCCCAGAACAATCTCTAATTTGTGGCTCTCTCCTCCCAGAAGTGCATGGTCCTTTCCTACGCTCGGTCTGCTCCAGAATAGCTCAATTTCACATGTAGAATCCCTCTAGTGCAGCCTCAGATGTATAGCAATGCTCCCCTAGGGTGGCACTCGAAGTCCACCGAAGGTAGAGATGGGATTCCCGCTTGGAAATTCCTTGTGCTAAACAGTACTGGTTTACTTGGCTAAACAACTCAAGAAAATTTGTGTTCAAAGGTTAGATTGTCAAAAAGGATCCCAAAATGGAGGCCACTTCTCTTATTTATAATTATAGTTGTTGCTCCTCTTCTCTCCTTGTGGGCTCCACAAATTGACCTCCTTGCCTCTTCCCTCTTCGCTCCAATTCGATTTCCTCAAGGAGTGTGTATTTCTTCATGGGGTAGCCCCCCCACATCCCAGTATGTGATTAATTTTCCCTTTGTCTAATGTTTGGGGCCTCCTCTACCAAACAAAATTAAACTAATTAATTTTCACCCACTTTTCCTAAGTTTGTACCCAAAATTTTCTCCATCCAAAATTTGCAAAAATTGAGAAAGGCACTTAGCAAATTTTTATTGGAAGGGATACTACATAGTCATTGGAGTTAAACTCATTGTGTCTTATTGAATTCCTCGTTGTCTTCTATTGTGTATATGGTTTATGTTTTATCTACAATTGCTTAACTAATATTGCAGATTAAGGAAGTTATTAGATTAAGTATCGTTACAACATAGAACTTCAGAATTTCAACACAGACCGCAGAAACTGAAATGAAAATGGAAATATTTTTAATATCCACTCCTAGAGTAATTGTAATGTCCCTACTTTCAACCCCTAATCGTGTTGAATAAGAGTATGCAAGTGGTGTAACTATGCTAGTATGGATTCCTAGTGTGGAGTTTAAGGCAAAGGCCTGCCTAGTAAATGGCTAGGTATATAACATGTTGATGTGACTATAATATAGAGAACATGTGGTAGGCATGCCATGGTAGGCTTAAGCTTTGTAAATATTATCTTTGAAATATAATGAATAGTGCATTGAGCTCATTGCAGATGGCATGTGAATGAGAGGGCTTGTGATTCCACAAGACGAGAAGAGGAAAGTGTGTTAGTTTCTGTAACATCGGATGTGTTCTAACCACGAAATTTGGTAGAGAGGCTAGAATACATGAGATCTCCAAAACCTAGAAATCGTTTCTGAAAATTCCACCTATAAATGACTTAAGTAGATTATTAACCAATTTTTTAATGTTTCCTAAGTCTAAACTTGGAAAAATTGGTTAATTAATCAGAATTAATTAATTCAATGTGATAATTCTCTAGGAACTCACAGGATCAATCCTTAAATGATTTGAGCCATCGATTAAGATTTATTCTTGGTCATTGGAGTCCCAACATGAAGATATAAGAAGGGATCGATGGGAACTTGGAGAATACATCAGAAACAGCTGGAGAATTCGATTTTTCCAGAGTAGAAGCAGTTAGTTGTCGGAGAGTTTGAACTTTAGTGAGGATGGAGGAATATTTCCAGCTCCAATAAGTGCATTTGCAGAAAGACAGGAAAGACATAGTGAGGCTAACGCAGGGACTGCGCAATAGCCTCTAAAGGCAGTTCGATTTATAGATTCGGGAAGTTGTTTCAGTGTTCTGGTGGCAGAAGAATTTTCCAGAGGTCAGGAGAAGCGTTTCCAAAGTCAGTGGCACGCAGAAGAAGCAGCTTAGATTGAGATCCAGGCTGTACGAATTAGAACCTATGCAGAGCCCACACAAAGGGTGACATAGGGCAATTCCGAGAGGGTTTCAAAGGCCAATCTTTAGTGTCGAATTTTCCTATGTGGTGACAAAAATTCCTCACTAGATTCTTGTCAGTATTTTTCTCTATAGGATTGCCAAATTCGGCATCCAGATTATTGTACTCAAATTTCACTGCTGCATAATAATAAAACCCTCATTGTTGCACTAGTTTTCCCAAGTTGGGTTTTTCCGGGGACAATTGCCCAAAAATAACGATGTCATTTTTATTTTGTGTGCTAGATTTTCTCAAATTCCATCGCTATTTTTATTATTTGTGAAGTTTTCAGTGGTGAATTATTTGTTGTTTGTGTGGGAAAATAAATTGTTAAATTAAATTAACAATTAGAAGAATAATTTCTAGTTGCTGCAATAGGATTTTAGTTTTAGAATTTTGACAAAGGGGGCCTAAGGGATAGCGAACTCAATATTGTTGAATGGCTACCTTAGATTTCATCTCCTTTACTACATGTGCCTTAAATAAGAGGCATATACATTCATGTATTCATTAAACCAATCATTGAAATTTTGGATGCACGTAAGAAGGTTCGTGGAGAATTCCTCTTAGTAAGTTATGAAATTTGTGTTGGAAATACTAAGAGGGGGGTGAATCAGTATTTCTTTTCAATTGTTAATTTTACCAGTTAGATCACTTATATTTAGAACACAAAATGAACAATAAGAATAAATGTTTTTATTAATTTCTTCTTTACAATAAATCAAGTACAATATATGTAAGGCTCCAACCCTAGATGAAGACACCAATCTTCAATCTCCTAGGCTCCAACCTGTATTTGCCAAGCACCGACTTGGACTTCCAAGGCTCCAACCCTGTCAATTCTGAGGCTCCAACTTGGTCTCTTGAGGACTCCAATCCTCTAGGGCTCCAACCCTATCTTCCAAGGCACCGACCTTGTCTCTATGAGGATCCAACCCACAACTTCACTTCCTCAAAATATGTTTGGTTATTCTTCACGGCTCTCGATGTCTTCTTCAACGAGCCCTGTCACACTTAGTCTCCAAGTTGCATCACCATTGACCACCTTTTCTTCTTAGAAGGTGTCACTATTGCTCTTCATCGTACCCAACCAAATTCTCCAAGTCACCCCATGATGACATCAACAATGCATCATGATCTCCAATAATATCTCCAAGTTCAGCTTCTATAAGTCTTCCAAATATCTTCAAGTATCCTTCAAGGTGTCTTTAATAGGCAGCCCAAATTCTGCACCTGCTCTAGGCCTCTACAAGGGCTTCTTCAATGGATCTTCAACAATGCATAATAATGTCTTCAAGAATGTCTCTAGGTTGCTTTCCCTAGATCAAGTCTTCAATACCTCTTCAAGGGTTCAAGGGCTACTTTACAATGATCCTTTTCAAGCAAAAGATTGTTAAGGTTCCAATGAACAATGCTCAATGAACTGCTTCTCAAAAGATACCCAAAACTCCCAATCAAGTGTCACAGATCCAAAACACTAGAAGTCTGCTCACAAGTCTGTTTCAACAAGGGTCTACAACAAGTCTTTTACACACTCAACAAGGTCTTCCAACTTCTTCTCCAAAAAGATTGAATGCAATTCCAAACAACGCTCTCTCAAGAACTACTTCAATAAGGCTTCAAACAATGGTCACTGAGATTAATGCAATCTCCAAATTGTTCCAACTCTATGTCAAAGGGACTGCTTTTAAAAGATTCGAATTTGGTGTCTTTTTGTTGTAGATTGGGTTGACTGGTTAGGGCAAGATGACTGTCCACATCAGCGTACTTAAACTCCTCCAAACTGCCTCCTAACTGCTGCAACTGGCTTCCATGTTAGTGCTGCTCCTATGTGCTTAAGTTCTGGACTGTTTTTAGTTCTCCGAACAGACCTTTGACTCCTCACAAATGTGACTAGGACTATAGCTCTCCTCAAACTATATGCTCAGTGGACAATCAGCAACCAAAGACAATCCAAAACAGAGGTCCAAACTGTGATATATTACAGTCCTCCAGCAAACTATCTGACCACACTTTCATGTCACAAATTTGGAACAGCAGTTGTAGTACCATAGTTACAGTAGTTTTCTTCAAGTCCGACTTTGAAGAAAAGCATAAAGATATTTTCCCAAATATATCCTTAACTGTCCTCAAGACTTCGACCTTTAATAAAGGGACACGTCTCTTGGAGGGAGGCCGACATGAATGTCTGAGTGTGGGTCGGCTAGCCTTAAAAAATATTACTTTTAAACTTAAAAATTCATTTTCTCACAAACCGCTGGGAGTTTCGGGGCAAGTAAAAGCTCATTGGAAAGACAAAATTATGTTCTAAAAGATGGCATTGGTATCAAATCGAGAGGCTGCCTCTAAGATAGTAAAAAACATTTTTTAATGTGACTGGTCATTAGTTAGTGCAGAATTTGAGGTAGGGCAGATAGGCTTCTCTTGTTAGGCTTCTTCATGGTTTTGGCTTCTTCATTGTTTAACACCTTCATCATAGGATCATGGTAGGACATCAGCAATGAGTGTATTATATAGTGGCGCAGTGATGTGTTATAGGCAGTATCATTAGGAAGGTCTCTTTCAATCATCAATCACGTCATTTCTCAGTCTTCCAATCTTCATCAAAAACCATCATTAAGTGTGGTCATATAAGAGTATAGCATCATCACAAGTATGGCTTCATTAAGTATAGTTCTTCACATCATGGACTTGTACTTAGGGACTAGATCACTAATCAGACATTTGGCAACTTCTTAGGGCAAGACATCATCATCTAGAACCAGGCATCTCAAGAATATTGACATCTCAGTCAAAGCCATGTTGCCATCAATGACAACCTGGATTAACAATTTGTGTTGAGGACAATGAAAGAGTCCTATGTTTCCACTTATAAGAAATAATGCCATTCCTAATTCCTCAACCTTCTCGTTGCCATTTTGAGTCTATGCATGAGGTAGCCTTAAGGCTAAGTGGCCTCTTGCTGCAAAATCTTGCACCTTGGTGCAAAACCTTGACCAAGCAACGAACTTGAGCAACAAGACAGGGGTGCCACCATTGTCACCTCAACAACTACCTCTCTCATATTCTAGTGGTGACAACCTGCCAACATAACAGAGGCTTCATGGTAAGACTTGGGAATTTAATAACCCTAAAGGAAGTAAAGGCATTGGCTTTTGCCCACATGGTAGATATGTTTGCACCAGCCATCTTTTGCATCATGTGGTACATTTTCCTGTTGAATGTGGCCATTTATGCTTTTACTTTTTATTTTTAGCTACTTCAACCTCCGGGGCATCGTTCTAAGCTAGACCCAAGGTGGGGGAAAGGAAATGGGGAGGCTAACCTTATGTGGACCAAGTGAAGAAATGTGGACCCAGGCGGAAGAGATGATCAATGGGGTTATAATGAGTGGAAGGGGAATGATATATGTGGATAAAGAAACGGGACCACACAACCAAGATCGGGGTTTCCCAAGTAGTACCACCCTAAAACCCAATGGTCAGTAGAGGGGATCGCATGGGACTAAGATCCAAGGGTAACATCCCAAAAGAAGCCAAGGGGACAAAATCACAAACTAAGCTCACTCTTTCCATTGAATCCCCCCATTATTCCATGCCGAGTGTCCATGATAAGTAAACCCAATACTCAATTACCAAATGACAAGGCATATATTTAAGTTCAAAAGGCTCGCCTTCAAACATACGATCAATATAGATGGGTGAGGGGCCACATGGTCAGCACAAGTGGTGGAGAAATGGCACAACAAGCTAGTTGATGGTTGCAAGGAGTTGTTGGCTGTTAGTTGAGGACCATCTCGAAGGAAAATTTCTCCTAGAGACTATCGATGGGTAACAGGACTATCGATGAAGAAGTTTATATAGAAAACCCTTGGGATTTGAAGTGAATGATAGAGAGACTCATGTATGTAGGCTGAAGAAGGCTCTTTATGGCCTTAAGTAAGCACCAAGGGCTTGGTATGCAAGTATGAACACATATCTACAAAGATTGGGCTTCTCGAAAAATTTTGTTGATCTGAATCTCTAAATCAAGGTTATGAAGGATGAGCTCGTAGTCATTCTTCTGTATGTGGATGATCTTTTCATGACAGTTGTGGAAGGTTGTATTCAAGGGTGCAAAAAGCAATTGGCAGCAGAATTTAATATGAAGGATCTAGGATTGATAAACAATTATTTGGGCTTGGAAATTTGGCAAGGACCTAATGAGATATATCTAGGTCAAGTAAAATATGTGATTCAGACGCTGCAAAGGTTTGACATGACGGATTGCAAACCTATCACAAATTTGAAGAGACTAAGTTCAGATTCAAGCTCTGTGGATCCGACAAGGTATAGACAATTGGTTGGCTCTCTAATGTATTTAGTAAATACTCGACTAGACATTTGATTTGCAGTAAATATTCTCAGACAGTTCCAAGTAGAGCCCAAGCATGACCATTGGATTTCTTCAAAGGATATACTGAGATATCTGCAAGGAACAATCCACTACTACCTGAAGTCTGATAAAAAGAATGATGTCCACTTGATTGAATATACAAATTTTGACTAGGGAGGCAGTGAGATGGATGGGAGAAGCACAACTAGAGGATGTTTTAGTTTGGGATCCTCCATGATATTTTGGATGAGTAGCAAGCAAGAATCAATTTCTTTGAGTAGTGTTGAGGTTGAATACATTGCAACCTATGAAGTAAGAAGAGAAGTTGTCTAGTTGAGGAAGCTACTGTCGAACTTGTTTAAAGGACCGATGGACCCTACGATGATACATGATGACAACACTAGTTGCATAAGGTTACCTAAAGACCCAATGTTCCATGGAAAGACAAAGCACATAAATAACAAGTATCATTACATATGAAAATTGGTGCAAGATGGAGTGTTGTAGCCGTGAAAGTTTCTAATCTTAAATTCTACTACGGCAACTGATTTATTTCTCCTACTTATTTTCCACAATAAGTTATTTACAAAAACCCTTCAGTAAACATCAAAATAAAGTCTACTGCAGTTATCACATAATCGCATAGAGAAAAGAACAGTGAAATATAAGTACAAGAATCAATCACATCAACAAAGTTGTTTTTGGACAATTGTCTCCGGAAAAACCCAATGCGGGAAAATCAGTGCAGCAGATGGGCGTTTATTTATTATTCTTCGGCAACAATCTCTTTACAAGGAATGATTTGCAGAATCATGGAGAAACTTTCATGAAAACACCTGAGATAATGTTCCTCCTACCTTTGGAAAAATTATGACACCCAAGAGACCCTCTAGCCTCCAATGCATCACATATGCATCTTCTTCTACATAGGGACTGCGCTACCTCTTTGCGTTGTACCTTTGCGTCCCTCCTCCTCAGGAGTTTGACTGATGTTGATACCCTCCTCTTCCTTCGCCTTGCAACTCTCCCTCTGAAATCGAACTCTTGCTTCTGAAGAATTGGCTTCCCTCGGGTTACTAAGTATTTGCCCGGCTTGCCTTCCAAATGGCCCTCAAGCCTTCCTTTACAATCTTCTCGTTGACAAATCAACAGCCCAGATTATAAGTTTAATCAACGGCTAAGATTAAAACATGACTTGATCTTCGTTCTCTAGAAGAGTTACATTCTGTTTTATTAATACCCATTAATTATTTAATTTTCCTAAGTTTAGACTTAGGGTCCCCATTAAAATAATTAATTATTTTAATAAAACATGAACCGAGTGGAATTTTCACAAATGGTTTCTGGGTTCTTTGGAATACAAGTGTCTAAGCCTCCATACCAAATTTGAGACTTAAATCACTTTCCAATGCTACAAAAATCAACACTCCCTCTTAGCGAGGAAAGTGCTCTAGCAAATTGCCTATTGCATACTGCTCTGACCCTGAAGCATCCTCTGTGTTGTTGAAGTCCATCAACCACTGCGTTGGTGTTGCCATTATATTGCTTCCCGTGATACTACCACTATCATTGTCTCATATGTACTGCAGCTCCCTCTTAAGTACTGAACTCATTCATTCTTACTATTGAAATGGATTCTTAATCATCCCCAACTTCTCCCTGAAATAAACAAACTTTGTTCTGGTTGATTTTGTAGCATTGGAAAGTGTTCCAAGTCTCATATTTTGGGAAGAGGCTTGGACATCAGTATTCCAGAGAACCCAGAAACTGTTTGTGGAAATTCCACTCGGATCATGCTTTATTAAAATAATTAATTATTTTAAAGTGATCCCTTACTCTAAACTTAGGGAAATTAAATAATTAAAGGGTATTAATAAAGTAGAGTGTAAATCTTCTAGAAAACGAAGATCAAGTCATCTTTTAATCTGAGCCATTGATTAGAGGTCTAATCTGAGTCGTCGATTCATCAGCGAGAAGACTATAAGAGAAGGATTGAGGGTCATTTGGAAGGCAAGTCAGGCACACTCTCAGTACCCGAAGGAAATCGATTGTGAAGTAAGAGAATTCGATTTCAGAGGGTGAGGTTGTAGAGGCATAGTTGCAGAGGCAAAAGGAGGAATGGGAAGTTAGCAGAGGAAGAAGAAGGTAGAAGGAGGACACAGAGGGGGCAGCGCTAAGCAGCAGTACTGGTCCTCCACGCATAGTGGCGCAGTCCAACGCAGTGACTGCGCAGAAGGCCATGCAGAGTGATGCAGAGGGAGGAAGGGTTTTTCCAATGTGTGAGAAATTCTTCTGAAAGGTTCAGAAAAATTATTTCAAGTGTATGCTAGACATCTGCTTGTCTTATTTCTGTAAATGATTTCCACTGCTGAAGAATAATAGAAACCCTCATCTGCTACACCAGTTTTTGTTGAGATTTTGTGTATTGGAATAGCATCGGATGTGCTCTAGCTTCCAAAATTTGTGGAGGGACTAGAGTACACCTGATCTACAAGACCCAGAAAGGGATTTGGGAAATTCCATTTGGTTTGTGAGATATTTAATTAATTAATATTTTTAATTAAGGACCCTAAGTCTAACTTAGGAAAATTAAAAGATTAAAGTGAATTAAATTAAACATGTGATGAAATTGTCTTAAGTCACACAGATCAAGCTTTCTTTTATTCTTAGCCATTGATTCAAGATCTAATCATGGTTGTTGGTTTTCCAACATGAAAAGTATAAAGGAAAGGCTTGGGGTCATTTGGAGAGACACACAGAGGCAGAGCACTGAAGCTAAGCTGGAATTCTAGGGCGTAGTTTGCTAAGAATTTCTAGAAGTGTTTCAGTTGCAGAGACAGGAGTTTAGGCAAAAGGGATGATCTGATCCCAATGCCTAGTATCAGTAAGAGGCAGAAAGCAGTGTCCAGAGGCAATGCAAAGAAGCAAGGGCAACAACAACAGAGAGGGCAGTAGTTGCACAGCGCAGGAGCAACTACAGCGACGTAGTCTCTCCCGGGGCAGCGTTAGGCAGCAGGAGACCCTCAGGGGTTATGTAGAGAACCTCATGGGCAACGTAGGGTCTGCGTCACCCAGTTTGGGGTTACGCAGCCCTCTCTAGGCCAGCGCAGAGGGACACAGAGGCTACAGAGGCTAACACAAAGGCTTCAGTGGCAATGTTAGGGTTTCTAGGGCCAAGATCTGGCTGAGTCCTGTAAATCCCATTTGAGGGTGTGGATCAGTCAATATTTTGGTTGCAGAACAGCAAGGTAACTGCAAATCTATATTTTTCTTTGTCGAGTTTTCCAGATTTGCTGTATTCAGAAAACTCTTAATAATAAAACCCTCCAGTAGCCAGAATACTGGTTTTGCCGCATTGGGTTTTTTCGGGGACTATTTTCCAGAAAATCCTTGTGTCACTTTGTCTATGTGTGCATATACTTTTATGTTTTAGATCTGAATCAGTGAAAGTCTGTTATTTGTTTGCTTCGATGTTAATCTGAATTTTCGGTATTAATAACTTAATTAAGTAGGAGAAGCATAACTAGCTCTAACAGTAGATTTCTGCATAAGTAACATTCAGAAATTTTCACAGTTTTCCCACACTGGGTTTTTTCGAGGACAATTGTCCAAAAATAATTGTGTTCATGTGATTGTTTCTATTGCGTTATATGTGTTCTATTTAACTTTCTTCTTTTGATTAAGTGAATACTGCAGCTGTATTTGTTTCAGAATTTACTAAAGTATCTGTAAATAACTTATCATAAATAAGTAGAGAAAATACACGAATTTTAGTCACCGTCCCCTGCACTCCCCTCATTCTGGTATATTTGAGGGGTTTTTCAGACCAGGAAAGAATGAGCATAACCCTGAAAACACTGCGGCATTCTGTTTATGTGCTTTCAAAGGCCTTCAAGACAACCTCCTGAAACCCCTAAAATAGCCTACTGGCATGGGTATACGGGGTCACACTGTACAAGGGGGCAAATCCTCCAAAGAGGTGTACCAATTGCTTGCTCTGCTGCATGCCAGCACTGCGCCTGTGCTTAATAAAGGGTGTTTTTTAAAAATAAATGGCGGAAGATTGAATCCAACCAACTCCTGAACTGGTCTCTAAATTGAGTTGGGACGTTTGGCTCCGGATTTCCATGTAGAGGAAGTAGTTTTCCACCTCTCATGGAAGCTTCCTTGAGGATAGGGCCAATCCCATGATTGTAGGGATCCCAACTCCTCTTCCACCATCTATATAAGCTTGCTATTTCCCTTTGCAAGCGAATCTACAAGAGCCTTCATAGCCTAAAGAATGCTGCAAGAGCTTTGATAGTCCTCATAGTGCCTAAAGTGCCAAATCCATATACAAGGAGGATTCTATTTATCTAAGTGAAGACAAAGGCTTGTCCCTATTCATTCCCGACAAGCTTACCGAGACGTACTCACTTATCACCCGTCAAGGAAGGTCTAGCCATTAGAGCTGTGCTTTGTATTTTTCCTTTGTTGAATGAAGATAAGCAAACGGCTGGTTATGGTTCCACCTCGGGATAACTATTATGATTGAGTTGTGTCTTTCTAATATAAATGGGCACTGTTATATACATCGGGTTTTACGCTTGTGTTTGTCGTGTTTCTCATGTGTGCAGGTGTTCGATCGCAACAAGCGAGAGGATTGTGATCTGCTGGAGCGAGGAAACAGGAGAATCATCTCTTCTACAAATGACAGCATTGGACTTGAGGTATGCCTTCTTCGCAATTTGGTTTATTGCAATTAGGAACTTGCGCCATAGCGTGTTTTGATTGTTGCTAGACCCGGTCTGGGCTAGTAGGGATCGCCTTTGTCCGCAGAGGGGATTTACCTGTACAACAAACTGGTGACTCCACTGGGGAGTTAGCTTGTTGTTCGCTTTATAAACTACAGACGAAGCCTGAAGTTAGCCAGATGGCCTTCGAAATTCTCTTGCTCTGCATTAGCGAAGTAGATCAATGCTGCTTTAGTCAATCTCCAGTCTAGTTTATGAACTGAACACTTGGAGTATTGTCTTGTCTTTCGGTCGTTTTTGACGTTGCTTGCTTGATCAGCTCTTTTGGCTAGTTCTTTTCATCTCTTGGGCTTTTGATTTAAGTTCCAACATCACTGGTCTGCTTCTTGGATTGCTTATTTTTTATTTTTCCTTAGTAAACTCGGTTGGTGTGCTTTTCAGTGTGACAGTCGCACCCACTGGCACATGTTGTCAGTGTATTACTCGCGCCAATTCCATTCTGGCGCTAGTTGCAGCCTTATAGTCGCACCAATCCTATAAGGTGCTAGGGTTTACTGGGTTTTGAGCCTTCTGAGACTGATCTGGGTGTTTTGTCTTGTTTTTTTTACTGCTTGAGTGTTCTGGAGCCTTGTTTGACTGACTGTGACCTTCTTCCTTTGGTTGTTTGCCCGTTTCTATCGATTTTACATTTTAGCCCTAAGGCATCTAGGAGCTATTGTGTGTCGAGCCTCCCTTGGGAGTTTGTGGTTTCTGTCTGTTCAGTTAGCTTTGTGATTGCTTCTCTGCACTCGTTTGGTGGTTGTCCTTTGTTTCATTGCGTTATTCGAGTGATTAGCTTCTCCTTCATTCGAATTCTGCTTTGTCTCGTTTTGGGCCTAGATTACACGGTTCAATTGAGTCTTTGGGTGTCTTTTTTATTTGAGGGACTTTTTATCGATTTGAGATCTGATTGTGTGCTTGCATTGAGTGAAATTTGATTGTTTTTCTCTTTTTCTTTTGCTTCTCAAATTGCTTGTCTCATTAGTTTTCATTTTGTTTAGTGCTTTTGCTCGTAAACATTGAAAATACAAAAAGAAATCTCTTTTGCTTTGGATTAGTTAATGTGAATTAGATATTTTTGGTGTTATTAGTGATTAGTGACATTGAAAAAAAACTTTTAGTTTCCATTAGCTGCATTAGAGGTGTCATTGGTTGCTTTCTGGTCATTTTGTTGTTGTGTGAAAAGCTCTTAACTCTCCTATAATTAGCTTTCATCGAATAAAATGACATACTGTGGCATGTAGTATGCATTTAGGTGATTTTGAGACATAACACTCGCTAGGGCCTGAAAACTAAAACATAATTGAAGATAAACGTTAAAATTCATTCAATTTACACTAAGGCAGCATTGAAACATTAACGCAATATTTAGAGGTCTAGGCTAGAGACGTGTTCCGGCGTCTTTAAACCTAGTAGCTGTCGTTCGCCTCTTGGCTTTAGACAAAGACTAGCATGGGTACTTGTGCTCCCCGTAAGGTCGAGTATATAAAGGGAGACCCCACTAGGTTTCTCATCCTTTATCCACAGGAAGCCGAGTCCGTCGCCATACCCGTGATACACCCACACGCATTCTGGGGAGATTGCCTCCGTGATAAGACATTAATGAAAGTCCTTGGTTGATTTCTCTTTCATTTTGAAACCAAAGTGTATATTGCAGTTCACGGTTATTTGGTACACCCTTTGCCTAGTATTCCTGAGCAGTCATTTTGATCTTATCTGACTCTTTAAATTTGAAAAGATCACCAAGCGCTTGTCCTTTCACGCTTGTTTCAAAACTAAAAGAGATAGAGTCATCTTTCATCCGTTTCTCGACTCTTAAAACATGAAATGGTGAAGTTTCTAATTTCAATGTCGTAAAATAAATCACCCGCGAACACACGCCCTGTTAGATTTTGCTTGTTGGCCGTTTGATTGTGTGCCTTGAGTCTTTTTCAGCCCGTGTGTTGTGTTTGATCTTTTCCTTTTGTCATCGTTGTCACAATGGCGGAACCTTCAGTTTCGTCTACTGGTAGTCCATATATAGACGATTCATCAGAAGTCTCGCAATCCTCTGCTGAACCGCAGCAGCCCATTGTTTCCGAGTTTCCCGACGGGGGACCGGTTCTGTCTGAGCTTCCCTTTGGAGGACCAGTTGAGTTCAATTGGCCCTTTTCCGACCATTGGTCTGGATTGGGAGTAGGGGAACATTTCCCTCCTCTTACATCACGTTCACCTTTTTTAGCTGTTGTTATTCCTCCTAGTCCTCGCCGTCTGTTACAAGATCTAGCGGCAGGCTCAAATATGAGTGAATCCAGTCATTCTGCTAGTGAGGAAATCCCCACGTCTAGTGAAGATTACCAGCTATTCCCAGAAGTAACCCGGAAGTTATTCCCAGAAGACAACGCCGAATCATCTGTTATGTCTTCGCCTGGTCCCTCACTACCAGCAGGGTATAGATCCTTAGGTCAGACTATCGTCGTCGCTGCCTCTATGGGGGTATCAGCTCCTTCTACAAGGCCGGTTGTTCCTTCATTGGGGATGTCTCCTAGGACACCTATCACGTCATCCCCTCAGGTCACTTCTGTACCCGTTAGGCCCACTGTTTGTGTGGCTGCATCTACACCTGTTGTTACTACTCAGTCCATAAAGACCACGTCACTTCCCGAAGACATCTATATAGCTTCTGCTATGCCGAAGAACATCTCTCCTGAGGAGTGTCGATTGTCCCTACAACAATCGAACCCCGAGGTCGGAAAATCCTCTCAAGATCCCAACCGCTCGTATTTTTCGCATTATGCACAGGATGGTACACCCGTGTACGTTTTTCCATATCAGTAAGATGAGTACGGGAATCCTTTACGTTTACCCGCTCCTGAGGCTCAACTTCATGCTCATGGTTTACCGTATAACCAGGCTGGGTAGCCTTATAACCCGCAAGGACAACCTTTTCAAGGCCAACCTTCGGGCCAGCCTGGCTATCCTTATGACCCGCACGGTTATCCTACGGGCCAGAAGGGGCCATTATACAGTCCGCAAGGACAGTATTACAACCCTTCAGGTCAACTCGTGCAACCTCTGCCTGGAATCCAACCAGGGCAACCTCAAGGACTCACAGGTCAACTGGGGTACCAACCCGGGCCGGTATACGGTCCTGGGGGGCAAGTCCAACCTTCCCAACCCATGCAACCTCAGTATCATGTTGCTCACAATGTTGCACATCAACCAAGACCATCTTATGGTCCTGCTGCAGGTCAAACCGGTTACCAGCCACCACCTGGCTCCATTCCTCCACCAGGCCAACCGATCCATCCGGCACAACCCGGTGTTCCGCCACCAGGCCAACCAACCCATCCGGTACAACCTAGTGCTCTTCAACAGCCAGGTCAACCTGTGCAACCGGCACAACCTGTTTATCCGGGTCAACCTGTTCAACCAGGGCAGCCCGTTCAGCCAAGTCAGCCTGTTCAACTAGGCCAGCCTCCACACTCTGTCAACCCTACCCAACAGTCGATTTACTCGATGCCGCAACCGAATCAACCGGTGCATCCTAATTATCAGGCTCAGCAGGGTCCCACCTATCAGCAGCCCGCTCAACCCCAAGGTGGTTACTACCCTCACGGTCAATCTCGACCGACTTATAATCCGCCCCAAGGTTCCCATTATTACACTCAACAACCCGGCTACACCTATACTCAGCAGCCAAATCTGCAGACTGCTCAAATAGGGCCGACTTACAATCAGGGTCCATACTCTGGTTATCAAGCCCTGTACACTGGTTACCAGCAACCGAATCAGACTGGTTATACACCCTATACCCCCTACAGTCAGAATCCCGCTGGACAAAACCCATGGGGGCAAGGATATTCCCAACCAGCATGGAGTACAGGTACCGGTCCTTATCGAGGGCCTAGCATGCCATTCAATCTGCAATTTCCGTTCTTGGCTACCTTGGAATTACCAGATGTTTCTAAATTAACCAATGATCCGATTCTTCACAATCCTTATTGGCCTCCGGTTCCGACCAAGGTACCCGGCGACTGCCCAAAGTTTGAAGGTAACGCTGGTGAAGACCCCCAAGCTCATGTAATGACCTACCATTTGTGGTGTTCGTCTAATTCTTGGGTTGATGATTCAATTCGTCTACGTCTCTTCCAGCACACTCTTACCGATGCTGCCGCTAAGTGGTATATTGAATTACCCCATGGCATCTTTCAAGATTTCAATACTTTAGCAATGGCTTTTCTGACTCACTTTCAGTTACCGGTTCGCTATGAAGCCGCGACGCATCTCCTGACTTCATTGAAGCAGGATAAAGCCACCCACATATCCGATCATATTCATGAGTGGCGACGTCGTCGTAGGTTGATCAGGTTTGATATACCTGATCAACTACTAACTCATTGGTTCACCACGTCCTTCGTTAACAAAATCGCACAAGATATTGCTATGGGGGCATGTGTGACTAAAGAACAGGCCATTGCGCATGCCCAGTATCTCGATCTGGTATACTCTCAGTATGGCACGCTTTATGATATTTTGACTGATGCTCCACGCCCAGGAACCTCTAAAGCTCCGCCTACCCCAGCGATGGATGGTGTTATTAGTTCCATATCTCAAAATTCTCGAAAATCTTCGAATGGGAAGCAGAAGTCCAATTCGTCCAATAATTTTGCTCTTCCCGCCCCTCCAGATTCTAGCAAAACTGCGGAGGTTAACGTCGTTCAGGCTAATCCTACGGAAAAAACCTCCAAAGGGAAAAAGAGGAGCAAAGGCAAATCCAAACCCGACGCCCCAAAGTCAGAGTCTTCTAAACCTCGGACTGAGGACGGTTCCCAACGTAAACCGAAGTACCCCAGCCTTATTTGTGAAGTAGATTATTATACCAAAGATTGTCCTAGACGATCTGAAATAAGTCAACTTCTCAAAGGCTCTAAAGGGACTCCAGCAGTTCTTAAAGAACCGTTCCCGTCTCAGCAGACCCAGATGGTTGAACAGCCATCACCATCTGCGTCGTTTGGGTCCCAGGTCTTTATGATGAATGGTGTTGCACCTGTCTCAATCGCTACACGTTCAAAGGATTATACTGGATCGCGTCAGGCAGCTGAAAAGGAAGTTGTGGATGGACCACCTCCCCCACCTGTCTCCGATTCTTTAGAAATTGAGAAGCCTACTACTGAACCTGTTGTGAGGCCACCTTCTAAAGGTGTTCTACGAAGGTCTTCCTACAATCCAAACGCCCGTGCCGCTCAGCACTACAGTATTGTTGAGGATTTGGCACAGGCGCCTTCTGCTATGTCCGCATTGGAAGTCCTTCAAAATTGCCCTTCACAACGGAAAGCTTTGTTGTCTGCCATCGGTGGAATTGATCTCGCCGATTCTAGTCTTCTCACCTTCGACTCAGAAAAATTTACCCCCCGACTTCCGCATCAAATTGCTCTCGTTATTCAAATTGGGATCAACGGTCTTAACATCCATAGGGTCGTCGTAGATGAAGGTGCTTCTACCTGTGTCATGTCATCCGCTTGCTGGAAGGCCATTGGCTCTCCGGCTCTCTCATCGTCTCCTAATGCCTTAGAGGCATTCGATGGTCGGGAATCCAAACCCCTGGGTGTTCTCGAGAGTTTGCCGATTACGTTACAGGGGAAGACAGTCAACGTAGACGTAGAAGTGGTTGACGCTAAGCTTAACTACAATCTGCTTCTCGGCCGCAGTTGGACTCACGCCATGCTATGCGTACCGTCCACCCTCTTCTGACTTCTTAAGTTTCCTCACGAGGGCAAGATTGTTACTGTGGATCAGTTGTCTTTCTTCACCTCCACCTCTGAGAACAACGTTCCTTACGTGGATCAGATCCCCAATCCCCCAGATAGTGTAGGACCCGGTCTCTTCAAGGACCCCGTCCTCATGGATATTTTTCCCGCGCCACCACCGCACACCATTCAAGTTAATATGGTCCTAGGTCTGACGACCCATGGATCATCCCTTCGCCTGAACAGGTGACTAATTTTGGAGAATCGATGCCCCTAACTCCAGTAGAGCTTAATTACTGTGAAATCGTCGCCGCATCTGATCCTCCTCCTTCTCAACATGCTCCTTCGAGCGTGGCTTTAGATATCTATTCTCAATCCCCCTGGCTTGGCGAGGCCGACTCGCCTGATCCTCTAAAAGAGACTTTCCCTTCTGACAAAGCCATCGTTGAAACAATGTCTCTTGAGGAGCTGCCTTGGAGCGATGGACATCATCGTTCCTCTTTCATGCCTAGCCTAGGGGCAATGTCAGATTGTCTAGAGCGTTTTGCATCTCAAGTTCCTACTCCGCCTCTCCAGACGCCTATATTGACACATGAGGTCCTTTCGAAAGGAAACCTGAGCAACATTACCCAAACCACTCCGATCGACATCTCCGTCAAACTGGGGATAGTTGAGAACATACATGTGGGAGTAACTTGTTCTCCTGATGAGATACGAGTTTATACAGATCTTTTCCTTGAATTCAGATACGTGTTCGCTTGGTCCTATGAGGAAATGCCTGATATTGATCCCAGCATAGTAGTGCACGAGATTCCAACCTACCCCAGTGCGAAACCCGTGCGCCAATGCCTATGCCCAGTGCATCCTCGCAAAGCCGCTACCATTAAAGCAGAAGTTGAAAAACTTCTGAACGCGGGCTTCATTTACCCGATCCCCCTCACAGAATGGGTCTCAAACATTGTCCCTGTAGATAAGAAACAGGGTACTATAAGAGTCTGCGTTGATTACCATGATATTAATCGGGCTTGTCCCAAGGACAACTACCCCACTCCCTTCATAGATCAAATCATCGAAGAATGTGCTGGGAGTGAGATTTATTCCCTGATGGACGGCTTTTCCGGGTATAATCAGATAAATATTTTACACGCCGATCAACACAAGACTGCATTCATCTGTCCGTGGGGTACCTTTCCTTATAAAAAGCTCCCGTTCGGCTTGAAGAACGCTGGAGCTACTTTCCAGTGTGCTATGTCTTATGCATTCCACGACATACGCCATATCGTTCAGCCTTATCTGGACGATTTGCCAGCTCACTCAGCTCGGCGCGAGGACCATCCCGAACACCTTTGCCAGATTTTCCTTCGTTGTCGACGCTATAATATCCGACTTAACCCTCATAAATGCGTCTTTTGCGTGGATTCTGGCTGTCTTTTGGGATTCATAGTCTCCAAAGACGGGATTCGCCTCGACCCTCTAAAGGTCGAGGCCATTGTCAATCTCCCATCACCCTCCTCGTTATATCAATTGCAAAGCCTGCAGGGAAAAGCTAATTTCCTTCGACGCTAAATCCCGAACTACGCGGAAGTTGCCAAAGGTTTCATGCGTCTTTTAAAGCAGAACGTTCCCTTTCGTTGGGACGAGATTGCTCAACGAGCTTTCGAGAAGCTAAAGACGTTACTTGTTAATGCTCCGTTGCTTCGTCCTCCAAACTATCACCGTGATTTCACTCTATATTTGGCCGCCGCGTTTAGCACCATAGCTATGGTTCTGGTGCAGGATGACGATGATGGAAATGAACACGTTGTTTATTATCTATCACGGAATCTTCTCGACACAGAAACGCGTTACGCTCACGTTGAGAAACTGGCGTTACCTGCAGTACATGCTGTGCAACGATTTCGCCACTACATCCTGTTGCGTACAATAACCGTGGTTTCGGATTGCAACCCCATGACATACATTCTATCTCGACGATTACTGGGGGGCAAATACTCCAAAAGGATCGTTATCCTTCAGGAGTTCAACCTAGATTTTACCACTACTAAGTCGACCAAATCACTAGTTTTTGCGGATCTCATTTGCTCCCTCCTAATAGACTCCACCCCATCTCATTTCGAGGATCATATCCCAGACGAAACACTCTTCCTTATCAGCACTCGTGACCCATGGTACGGTGACATTATTTTCTATCTTCAAACATCAATGTTTCGGTCAGAGTTGACCAAAGATGCTCGACGTCGGATTCGGCATCAGTCTCAACCCTACCGCATTTTAGGAGATACGTTATACCGGGTTGGAGTATATTCGGTGCTCCACTGGTGCTTAACCCTGGAAGAGGCTAAAAGAGTCTTGAATGACTATCACAGTGGCGCTTGTGGCGGTCACATGTACGAATATGCCACTGCCTAGAAGATTCTGCATGCAGGTTACTTCTGGCTGTCGATATTCAAAGACTGTATTGTTGCAGTCCGAAAATGTCATGCGTGCCAGGTTTTTCAATGCAAGATGCGCGCGCCACCTCTCCCTCTGCATCCTGTCATTACTGTTGGCCCTTTTGCGAAATGGGGCGTAGATTTCATGACGTGTAACCCTCATTCGGCTGGGGGACATGCATATATAATCTTCGTTGTCGACTACTTTACTAAGTGGGCCGAAGCGATGCCTACACTAGTTGCCAATGGTAAGACAGCTGCCCAGTTTATTTTCAACCACATTATTGCACATTTCGGGGTCCCTCAGGCCATTTTTACCGATCATGGCACTCATTTCTGAGATTACATGATGGCCGAGCTGACATCAAGATTGGGCTTACGAAACGATAGCTCAACGCCATATTACCCTTAGGCAAATGGCCAAGTTGAGGTTGTGAACAAAGTTTTGGTCACTATGCTTCAATGAAAAATTAGTATTCATAAGTCCAATTGGCATCTCCAATTGTTCTCAGCTTTATGGACCTACCAGACGTCAGCAAAGAGTGCGACCGAATTTACACCTTTTCAATTGGTGTATGGTCTGGAAGCGACTCTTCCGGTTGAGTGCGAAATTCCTTCTTTAAAATTGGCTGTGGAACTTTTGCCCGACACTTCTCCTGAAGAAGAGCGTCTCTTGTATTTGGAACAGTTGGATGACACCCGCCGCTTAGCTGCTTTAGTCATTGAAGCACAGAAGAAGCGGGTCAAAGCCCATTTTGATCAATCTGTATCTCCACGTTCCTTTGTCGAAGGGGACCTTGTCCTCCTATACGACCAAGCACATGACAAACTTGGAGCGGGAAAGTTCCAACCGATGTGGCATGGGCCCTAAATTGTAAAATGAGTATTGAAAAATGGGGCATATGAGCTTATTGATTATGAAGGAGTTCCATTGGCGCAGCTTAGGAATGGGCTGTACCTTAAAAAATACTACGCTTGAAGTTATTTTTGGTGTGGTGTGTGTACATAGGTGTGTATATTCATTTGTGTGCATGTGTGGTGTGGTGTGAGATGTAAGCATCTTTCTTCTGATCGGGTCTTCCTGATTGTGCAGATGTCTATTACTCCGTTTGTGGGTTTCGCGGATGGTGCCTCCTGCAGTACCAAGAATCTGTCCTCGACAGCCTGGGTAATCTATGATCCTGCTGGTGAGTTGGTTAACCTGCAAGGTGTGTGTCTAGGTCCTACTACAAATAATATCACGGAATATAGTGTCATATTGGAATTATTAACTGAGGCTGTGGACCTCGGCATTCGTGAATTACTTGTGTATCTAGACTTGCAACTTGTAGTATTACAGCTTAGTGGTCATTATTCAGTGAGGAACCCATCCATTTTACGTCTGTATCTACGTATTCATTTACTAGAGAGAAATTTTGATTATATTACATATCAACACATACCCAGACATATGAATACGTTAACATATGCAGTCGCTAATGTGGTTTTAGATAGACATTTGCGCAATTTATAAACAAAAACATCATCATACATGAAAAAGATCCATCCAGAAATAGGTATATATATATGTGTGTGTGTGTCGAAATGTTTACATAGTGTGCATCACATAAAATAAAAAATATACATGTTCGTCTTAATACAGCCAGAGACGACATGTCTCTCAAAAAATATGCAGAAGAAGCCCTAAATGTCTAATTTGCATGGTGCTTGTGATAACAAGTCACCGCACGCACTAAGCATCTCAGTAGTCGGTGGAGGCGATTGGGCACCCCCACAGTGTGTCGCTGGTATTCTAGCGGAACATCTACTAGCCATGCATAGTCCGGGATCCCCCAAGCAATGCCCTCCAAGTTCTAGATCAGTTCGCCGCCTTCACCACCCTCAACCTGAGGGTCATGTACGACATGGGTTCTCCACGCAATGGGCGACATGCCCGTGGGCCTTTCTGGGCCGACGTCTGCATATACATAAAATTGTTATTAGAATGGACATGTATTATAAAAAAAAATCATAAATACAAAAACTCAAAAAGAGTATCATACCCAAATCCTCATCCCAATCCTCCCCCTCCGGGAGTGGAAGATTGGGATCTCTGGTGAAATCGGTCCTAGTGTAGGGCCAATCGTCGACCACAATTAGCTGTCACTATAACCATCCAAAGAACTTAGGTCTCCAAGACATCTGCTGACCTCCTCCTGACCTAGGCATAAGTGCTACCTAGCGAGCCATCCTCGGCTCTCTTGGTACCGGCTCAGCAACTATGGCCCCTTGGCCCTGGAAAATAGGTATTCGTTCCAGGATGAACGACACCAAAATGGAACTGTAGCCAAACTGCTTTAGTTTGACTTGCTTGCATCTTGTCAGCTACCTCTTGATATTGATCGTCATTGTGGTAGCCCAATCAAATAATGTGGGGTTCATACACTGGGAGGCTAGTATGAGTTGGGCTTTTGTTGCTTCATGCGGTGCCTGTGATCATGCAGCCCACGTAATGGTGTGTAGCACTACTCTAAGTGCTAGATCACGAACAGTGTGGATGTCCACCTTCCCGCTTCCCGATCCGGTTCGTGCCCCTGGGCACACCCTCACCATTACTTGTTCCATATTTTCTCCGGAAGGTCTGCTACCTATCAAAATGGGTACTGGACCTCTGCGCGATAGCTCGGTGATGAAATATACGTCGGAAACCTCAAGTTCCAACACTTGGTCCCGAAGTTTAAATACTTCTTCATTTTCGTCCCATATGCTGACCAAGTATTGTAATAGCTCAGGTTGAGCTCGTAAACATGGAGTAAGAAAGAATTTCTTGAGTCCACAGTTCCTTAGTGCATTTATACAGGCTTCATTCTCCATAGCCATTTCATCTTCCTCCCCATGTTCTCTCTCCTTCCATTTGATAACCATTGTGCTTGTATATTTGCATCAACATAATAAAAAATGCTTTGTTAAATCTCTGGTGCATTTTAAAATCCACATGGGTAGCTCACATTTTGAAAATTTTAAGCATAAAATTGAGTTGTGCCATTGGCACGACTGTTTTTCTAACAGTCGCACCAGTTGGCGCGACCCCTTTGTGAAGAAATGTCCATTAGCGTGGGTCCGTGCCCGATACCCGCGCCAATGGAGCGAGCCCTAAACTTTTAGAAAGGGGCCCTCTAGGAGTCTAATACATAATGAAAACTCATAAAAAATGAATTAAAATGGAGCTTAAGGGAATGCCTTTTACCTAGAACAAACGAGGAGCTGAATGACATCCCGGATCAGTCGCAATCACCACCGCAAGTTTGCACACAAACAGACCATTGTTGCTCTCCAAGTAAGGTAAAAAGTAAAAGTAATTTTGTTTTACCATTTGAAGCCTATTTATAACTTTTTAAGTCAAAAATTAGGTTTTAAATGTCATTTTTCTCATTATTTTAATATATTTTGTCGAAAAATGGATTTTACATCACAGACAATGTTTTTCCGTGACTTGGACAAAGGAAACCAGTTCTATTTATACTTTTCGACTCGGTAAAAAACATCGAAAAAGTCATTTCGAGTCATCTTTTAGCTCTTTCTCTCGACTCTCTAAACATGAAAAGATCGTTGAGTCCTCACGTTTCGATCTTCGTTAGGCGGGATACGAAAACGCCATCTACCCCGCATACGTTTACCCCTTTTTTCTTGGCCGGGATAGATTATTTACGAAAAAGGAATACTCTAGCCTATCGTGACTAGGAGGTTTTCTCGTATATTGTTTTCTACCTTTGGGACCGAGGAACTATTTACGAAAAGGGGACCGTTAGAAAGGGACCGTTGGAGTTTACTTTTCCGTTGTCTTTTCAAACTCTCTAAACATGAAAAGACGCCGAGTTCTTCCTTTGTCAGACTCGTTAAACCCTGATGACATTGGATTCAGTCATAATGACGCTATTCGAGTTCCTCCTTCCTAGGGCTCGTTAAATGTACTAGGATGGACTTATATAACAAGCATATGGTATCCTCTTCAAGCTTGAGTAAAAATAAAGAGGTACTTGCCAGAAATGGTGGGGAAAAATGGAACCAGCATCATTGTCGTGTCGGCAGTATGTTGCTCTTGAACATGGCACTTGTCTACATTCGTGTCGGGTTGGGGACATCTCATCTCGTTTTTTCACATGCCTCCGTGGGTTTGGGTGATCCCTTTTGACCTCTCATCTGCTCTTTGCCTCGTCATCATGACCTTTGATCTTTTGATGTCAAATACTGCCAAATCCGTTGTCGTGACGTTGATATGTTCAAGAGAAGTTGACCTCTGCAGTTTTCAACCTTCCTCTGATTCTCGTCTAATCCTGATTCACAAAGACATTATGTTCCTCTGTCTCGCGTCGATGATGTGGGAAACACTATGGCCCACCTTCAATCAAGGTCACTTCCTATCGACTTCAGCTCATTATCCGAGAAGCTGATCTAGAGACTCCCTTCTGGTACCTTGGAGCATGCATGCCTCAATGGCAGGTTCTTCGCGTTCGACGTGAGGTTTTCATTATTGGCCTCTGATCGAGTGATTCTACGGGTGTTCAACGCCAGCCCACTGATTCCAACCGATTCCTAAACTGGTCTCTAAATTGAGTTGGAAAGTTGGCTTCGAATCTCCATGTAGAGGAAGTGGTTTTCCACCTCTCATGGAAGCTTCCTTGAGGATAGGGCCAATCCTGTGATTGTAGGGATCCCAACTCCCCTTCCACCATCTATATAAGCTTGCCATTTCCCTTTGCAAGCTAATCTCCAAGAGCCTTCATAGCCAAAAGAATGCTGCAAAAGCTTTGATAATCCTCATAGTACCAAATCCATAGCAAGGAGATTGACGATCGAAGAGAGAGGCTTGTCCCTATTCCCGACAAGCTTTACCGAGACGTATTCCGCTGACGACCCGCCGAAGGAAGGTTCAGCGTCAGAGCCAGGTTGTATTTTCCTTTGTTGAATTAATGATAAGCGACTATTGGTTATGGTTCCACTCGTATTGTTCATTATGATTATGAGTTGTGTCTTCTCGGACTGATACATAATTGCATAAACATCGGGTTTTCCGCTTATGTTTGTCATGTTTCTCGTGTGTGCAGGTGTTCGATCACAGCAAGCGAGAGGATTGTGATCTGCTGGAGCGAGGAAATGGGAGCATCATCTCTTCTACAAACGACAGCGTTGGACTTGAGGTAGGCCTTCTTCGCGATTTGGTTTATTGCAATTAGGAACTTGCGCCATAGCGTGTTTTGATTGTTGCTAGACCCGATCTGAGCTAGTAGGGATCGCCTCTGTCCGCAGAAGGGATTTACCTCTACAACAGTAGGTGAAATAAATCAATCACTGCAGTAGTATTTCAGATTGAAAATTTCACATGGTATCAAAGCAAAAGACGAGAGACAAAAGAGGAGGTTCTGCAATGGAACTAAGATCCAACATCAATACAAGATCATCTCGGAAGGGTTCACGCAGTCCTCCAGAACGCATAAAGAAACAGAGGGATCATGACATTTTAGTTCTAGCATGCAGACTAGAAGAGGATTTCGCTTATGTGTCAAGCACGGCCTCTCCAGGGGTCTGGTATATTGACAGTGGAGCATCTGCTCACATGACGGAAGTTCGAGAATGCTTCTCGAGCTACCAGGAAGAGCAAATGATTTTTCATATCAGGATGGGAAACAAGGCCAAGTGTACCCCCATTGGAAGAGGAACCATAATATTTCAAACAGAAACTGGTAACAAGCTTCAGGCCACCAACGTACTGCATGTATTGGGATTTGGGATGAACCTGCTCTCAGTGTCTCAACTTCAGAACAAGGGTTATGATGCATATTTTACTGGCAACAAATTTTATGTCAAACACCCTAGTTGGAAAAAGAAGGCACAAATTGGAGTAAGGAGCCCCAAACTGTATAAGTTACAGCTCGAGTCTCCAATGACACTAATAGGCAATACGGATGAAAGGGATTTAAATGAATTATGGCACAAAAGAATGGGGCATCTACATCATCGAGCCTTGAAGATCCTCAAGAAGACTGTCATGCGAGCTCTAGAACTTAGCACAAGGAAAGACGATGTCTGCAGGGGTTGGTTACTAGGGAAGTATGCCTAGGCAGCATTTCCAAGAAGCAGCAGTAGGGCCAAGAGTGTGTTGGATTTGATATACTCAAACATCTGCGGACCAATGCCCATGAATTCTCTCAGTGGTGCAAAGTATTATGTCACCTTTATTGATGACCATTCCCGGAAAACATGGATCTACTTTCTAAAAACCAAAAATGTGGTCTTTGAGTGATTCAAAGAATTCAAAGCTTTGGTAAAAAATTTAACCGAAAAGCGGATTAAGAAATTGCGATCAAATAATCGTGGAGAATATATTGATAAGACTTCACAAGATTTTGCGCAAAGGAAGGCATCAAGAGAGAATGGATAGCTCCATACAATCCGAAGCATAATGGAGTTGCAGAAAGGAAGAATAGGACCATTGTGCAAGCTGCAGGGGCAATGTTGTATGACCAAGACATGCACAAATTTCTATGGGCCAAAGCTTGCAATACAACAATGTATGGTAGAACAGGGTGCCTCATAGAGCATTAGGTAAAGTTACTCCTAAGAGTGTGTTCACTGGCAGCAAGCCTGAGGTGAGCCACTTCAGGATATTTGGCAGTATAGTGTATTGTCATGTACCTGATGAGAAGAGGAAGAAATTAGATCCGATTGTAGAGAAGGGATACCATGTGGGATATAGCGAAAATGCAAAGGCATATCACATCTATATTCTGGAGAACAGGAAGATCGTAGTAAGACGGTACGTGAAATTCATGGAGGAGAGAGCCTTCCGTAGATCCGAGGAAATGTCTACAGATACGCAATCTGAGGAGGATTCGCTTGTACAGCCACAGAGGGCCTACAGAATATGGCTCTAGTGCCTCTCCACAACATAAGGATTTTGAGGATACTTTTTCTGAGGAAGTGCAAGAAGGAGAGTTGGTAAATTCACCCACCACTAGTGGAAGGGCAAGCAGAGAACTCCAACGGACTCAGAGGGATGCAAAGGAATTTATTGGAGCCCCTAGAAATGAGAAGAGGGTACGCAGGCAACCAGACAAGTATCAGGCACTGGTAGCACAGCTTGGAGAACCCTCTAGTTTTCGAGAGGTAGCTCAACATCAGGTGTGGGTAGACGCTATGGTGGAGGAGTACAGCTCTATCATGACAAACGA
The DNA here is from genome assembly GCA_034641835.2 of Pinus albicaulis. Taxonomy (NCBI): domain Eukaryota; kingdom Viridiplantae; phylum Streptophyta; class Pinopsida; order Pinales; family Pinaceae; genus Pinus; species Pinus albicaulis. The sequence continues at coordinate 1,584,284,562 of CM076570.1, forward strand.
GGTATGGGAAGTAGTCCCTAGACCTCATAACAGATTAGTTGTAGGATCAAGGTGGATCTACAAGATCAAGTATGTTGCAGACGGCAACATAGAGAAGTTCAAAGCCATGTTTGTGGCTAAGGGGTATGCCTAGAAGGAAGGGATGGATTATGAAGAAACCTTTGCCCCTTTAGCTTGGTACACTTTGATCAGATCCATCATCTCTCTTACAGTGCAGATGGGATGGGAAATTCACCAGATGGATGTCAAGACAGCGTTCTTGAATGGGGGGATAGAAGACCGGAGGGATTTGAGACACATGAGAAGAAGACTCATGTATGCAGGCTTAAGAAATCCTTGTACGGACTGAAGCAAGCCCCTAGAGCATGGTATGGGCGAATTGATAGCTACCTGTAGAAGATGGGATTTGTCAAGAGTGACGCAAATCCCAACCTCTACCATCTAAGAGTAGGGGATGAGCCGCTAATTCTGGTATTATATGTAGATGATCTGTTCATAATTGGATCATCTAAGCTCATCAAAGACTGCAAGGAAAATCTGGCTACCGAATTCGACATGAAGGATCTGGGGTAGATGCACTATTTTCTTGGTTTGGAGATTTGGCAGCAAAAGGGAGAAATCTTCCTTGGGCAAGGAAGATATACTACAAAGATCCTAAGAAGATTTCAGATGAAGGACAATAGACCCATGGCTACACTAATGATTACAAACTAGAAGAAGATCAACACGTTCAAGGATGATGAGGCTAACCCTACCTTTTATAGGCAGCTCATAGGATCATTTATGTACCTGGTCAACACTAGACCAAACATCTGTCATGCCGTGAATACCCTCAGTCAGTTCATGGTAGAACCAAGGAGGGCTCACATGGCAACAGCGAAACATGTTCTTAGATACTTGAAGGGGATAGTCGAGTATGGGTTGAAGTCCACCAAGGACAATGAAATCCAGTTGAGTGGGTTCACTGATGCAGATTGGGCTGGAAGCCCAGTGGGTTGGAAAAGTACCAGTGGGTAATGTTTCAGTCTCGGATCAGGAATGACTTCCTGGTGTAGTAGGAAACAGAAATCCATGGCACTCAGCTCAGCCGAGGCTAAATATATGGCAGCTAGCATAGCCTCCTGTGAGGCCATATGGCTTTGTAAGTTGCTCATGAACTTGCTCAATAAGAGGATGGAACTGACCAGAATATTGTGTGAAAATCAGAGTTGCATTAAACTCTCTGAGAATCCTGTGTTTCATGATCGGTCGAAGCACATTGACATTAGGTGCCACTTCATCAGAGACTATGTCCAACAAGGGGATGTACAATTGAAAATTGAAATACATTCCTACAGGAGAACAGGTGGCAGATATCCTCACAAAAGCTCACAAAATATGGGGAGGGACGAGAACCTTTTTGGAAATACTGAGGGGGGTGAATCAGTATTTCTTTTCAATTTTTAATTTTACCAGTTAGATCACCTATATTTAGAACACAAAATGAACAATAAGAATAAATGATTTATTAATTTCTTCTTTACAATAAATCAAGTACAATATATGTAGTGCTCCAACCCTATAAATGAAGACACCAATCTTCAATCTCCCAGACTCCAACCTTGTCAATTCCGAGCTACCAACCTCAAGGGCTCCAACCCTATATCTGGTATAGGCTCCAACCTGTTCTCTTGAGGACTCATATCCTCTAGGGCTCCAACCCTATCTTCCAAGGCACCAACCCTGTCAATTCTAAGGCACCAACCTCAAGCTTCAATTCATCAAGATATATTTGTTTATACTTCACGGCTCCCAATGTCTTCTTCAACGAGCCCTGACAATCTTCAGCTTACTCTTCACTGTAGTCTACACATCACGTCATCAATGACAACCTTTTCTTCTTAAAATGTGTCACCACTGCTCTTCATCGTACCCAAACAAAGATGGAGCACAAGACCCTGGATTGTGTCTGTTGTAATCCAGGCTACGATTTTGTGGATTATTATGATTATTTACATGACTCATTGATTGGATGGTTGCGACCATACCTGAGTTTATTTATCGATCCTCACTGGATGGCTGCGTCCATGCCTTGGATCTAGATTATTGTATACTCTGTTATGGATGGCTGCGCCCATACCACCTATATATATAATGTATCTGAGACATCATTTTTACTTCACTCCGCAGGTTTTCCGATGTCAGTGTTTTCAGTCGGCCTATTCTCGTAAAGCATTTCACCCCTCTCTCTCTCTTTCGGGCCTCATGCTTTAGGGGGCATCTGTTACACAGCAATTTGTCACCGTCCCTACAATCCCCATCCCGCACATTGGAGGGCTCATTCCATGACCTGTGAGCAGAGACAATACTTGAAAATACTTTCATTGCATCCCTCTGAAGATGAGATTTCATTGCCCTGAAGACATCTCCTTGCAAAAAACCCTAAAAATAGCTCTTTTTCCATTGGCGCGGTTCCATAGTTTAGCCCTCGCGCCAAGGGGAAAAATCCTCTAAAGAGGGCGCGCCAATTGGCGCTCTGTCATAGAGCCGCACCTGCGCCAACCATATTAAGATGTGTTTTTTAAAAATAAAAGGTGGAAGTTCCGTCCTAACAAATTCCTGGACTGATATCTATCTTGAGTTGGGAGGTTTGGCTACGAATTTCCATAGAGAGGAAGTGGTTTGCCACCTCTCATGGAAGCTTCCTTGATGATAGGGCCAATCCCATAATTATAGGGATCCCAACTTCCCTTCCTCCTTTTATAAAAGCTTGCTCATCTCCATGGCAAGCTAATCTCCAAGTTCCAAAGAGTTTTCACATCCTTATGCTGCAAGAGCCTTCTTGATTCCCTTAAGGAAAAATCCAAGCAAGGAGACTATTGCCAAGTATCCGGAGAGAGAGGCTTGTCCCATCCTTGACAGGCTTTATCGAGACATGTTCTGCTGACGACCCGCCAAAGGAGAATTTAGCGTCGAAGCTATGGTTGTATTCTTCCTTTGACTCTTTAATGATAAGCGACTATTGGTTATGGTTCCACTCTTGTTCTTGGTTATGTTCATGAGTTATGTCCTCTTCGACTGACATATAGTTGTATATACTGGATTTTATGCTTGCGTTTGTGTTGTTTCTTGCATGTGCAGGTGTCCGACCACGGAGATCGTGAGGATTGTGATCTACCAGGGCAAAGGAACGGGAGCACCACCTCTTCTACAAACGACAGCGTTGGATTCCAGGTAAGCCTTCATCGCAAGTCGGTTTATTTGCAATTAGGAACCTGCGCTGTAGCATGTTTAATTGTTGCTAGACCCGATCTGGGCTAGGAGGGATCGCCTCTGTCCACAGAGGGGATTTACCTCCTCAACTGCAATTTACCCCTAATAGGAGGCTTTCCTGACTCTTACGTCAGTATCGGTACCGGTCTTCTGAAGGCATCTTCCCTACTGGGTTTTTTTCCTCTCCCGCCGCCACAGATCCCAAACACGATTGCAATGATATCCACCACTTTGGATGGCTCTATCAACCCATGGATCATCCCGGCACCTTCAGACATTTATTCCTACGGAGATCAGATGCTGCTCTCACCAGCCGAGTTGGCTTACCAAGTGATCCAAATCACATCTGAACCCTCCACTACTATGGTTTCGACCAAAGGTACAAACCTCCCTCCCATCATAGTTCTCTTTAAGGATCTCCTCAATGAAGTCTTGCCTATAGACGAAGCTATTCGAGAGATCATGTCTCTAGAAGAATGACCTTGGGGAGAGTTTCACCATCGCGCTTCGACGATTGACTCGGACATGATAAAAACTGAAATCCCATCCTTTGACCCCCCTGAGATGGTTCCCTCCACTTACATGACTGTTCAAACTACTGATTCAAAAGGGAACATGGGTAATATTTCTAAGACAATGCTCATTGATATCTCGGTCAAAACGAGTATCATGGAAAATATTCAGATTGGAGCCGATTGCAATCCTGAGGAAATTGCATGCTTCACATCCCTTTTCAAGGAATTCTGCAATGTGTTTGCTTGGTCTTATGACAAAATTCCCGGCATAGACCCATCTATAGTCGAGCACAAAATCAATATTTATGACAATGCCAAACCAATTCGGCAGCAACTCATACCTGTCCACCCACGCAAAGCAGCCGCCATCAAAATTGAGGTAGAAAAACTTTTAAATGTCAGTTTCATCTATCATGTTCCTTTGACGGAATGGGTTTCCAATCCGATTCCCATCGATAAAAAACAAGGCACCATTCGAGTTTGTGTTGACTATCGTGATCTGAACACCGTTTGTCCCAAAGAAAATTATCCTACACCGTTCATAGATCAGATTCTCGACGATTGTGCTAGATGCAAATCTTTCTCCTTCATGGATGGATTCTCAGGCTATAACCAGATTGCAATTAAAAAAGATGACCAGCATAAAACTGCCTTCATCTGTCCTTGGGGCACATTTTCGTACCGTAAACTCCCATTCAGTTTGAAGAATGCTGGAGCAAATTTTCAGTGGGCTATGGACTACGCTTTTCATGACATTCGACATATTGTACAGGCTTACTTGGATGACCTTCTGGCCCATTCCAAGAAACGACATGATCACGTCGCTCATCTGAAAGAAATTTTTGCTAGGTGTAGATTCTACAATATACGTTTGAATCCTCATAAGTGCGTATTTATGTTTGATTCCGGACGTCCGTTAGGTTTCATTGTCTCCAAGCAAGGGATTAGGGTTGATCTCGATAAGGTTAAGGCGATTATTGAATTATCGGCACCACAATCCATCCTTAAACTCCAATGTTTGCAAGGGAAGGTAAACTTTTTATGTCGATTCATCGTTAACTATGCCAAGATGACAAAAGGATTTATGTGATTATTGAAGAAAGGAACACTATACTTGTGGGATTACCAAGCTCAACAGTCATTTGACGCTTTAAAACATGCACTTGTTTCAACCCCACTCCTTAGTGCCCCCAACTACTCATGCAACTTTCTCCTCTACCTGGCAGCCTCACCATCCTCACTTGGAATGGTTCCGGTTCAAGTTCACAGTGACGATAGTGAACATGTGATATACTATTTGTCCAAAGGTCTAATCGGACTGGAATTACGTTATTCACATGTGGAGAAACTTTCTCTGGTGGTATTTTTCACCGTCACCCGACTCTGACACTATATATTGCTGCGACAAACTATGGTTATTGCTTTGGAGAACCCCATGTGACATATCTTGTCTAGACAAGTTATTGGAGGAAAATATTCCAAATGGATCATAATCCTCCAAAAATTTGATTTGGTCCTCATACCTGCCAAAGAAAAGAAATCCCTCATCTTCGCCGAATTATTATCGAACCTTCCCAGAATCGACCAAGGAGAAGTAGCTCATGATCCATTTCCTGATGAATCTGTATACTTGGTCGATTCTTCAGACCCATGGTATGGAGACATTTTGGTCTACCTACAAACCCAACGCTTCTGCTCAACTCTCACATCCGATGACCGTTGTCGTATCTGCCACCAGGCAAAGCACTACCTTGTGCTAAACGATACGCTATATCATCGTGGTGTTGATACTATTCTCCAATGTTGTCTCACTTTCGATGAGGTGGAATGCGTTTTGAATGACTGCCATGCAGGGGCATGTGGTGGTCATCTTTCAGGCATAGCTACTGCCCAAAAAATCTTGCGCGCGGGTTACTATTGGCCCACTTTGTTTAAAGACTGCATTGCAGCAGTCCATAAGTGTCATCCTTGTCAATTTTTCACAAAGAAAATGCGAGCTCATCCTGCCCCCCTTCATCCGGTTATCTCCATTGGTCCTTTCGCTAAATGGGGAATTGACTTCGTCACCTGAAATCCCACTTCGAAAAATGGACACAACTACATCATGGTTGTGGTCGACTATTTTACGAAATGGGCGAAAGCCATTCCCACTTTCAAGGCCGATGGCAAAACTGCCGCTCTCTTCCTGTTCAATCAGGTAGTCTGTCAGTTCAACATACCCCTATCGATTGTCACAGATCATGGATCCCACTTTCAGAATCATATGATGACTGAATTAACATCCATGCTAGGTTTTCGTCAAGATCAATCTTCGTCTTATTATCCTCAAGCTAATGGTCAAGTTGAAGCCGTAAATGGCATTCTCAAAACCATGATTCGTCGATTGGTCGGAAATCATAAAACCACATAGCATCGAAGTTGTATTCCGCGTTATGGGCATACCAAACGTCAGTCAAAACAGCCACAGGCTTCACGCCATTCCAACTTTCATTCGGCCTGGAGGCAGTACTTCCAATCAAGTGCGAAATTCCATCACTCAAACTCACTGTTGAACTCCTGCCTGGCACCACCTCCACAAAAGAGTTCTTGCTCTCACTCGATCATTTGGACGAAACTCGTCGAGATGCTACACTAGCACTCGAATCTCACCAGCGCTGAGTCAAAGCTCAATACGACAAATCCGTCAAGCCTCGTTCTTTCCAAGAGGCCGATCTTGTTCTACTCTATGATCAGAAACATGACCTCTTGGGGCCGGAACACTCCAACCATTATGGCTTGGTCCTTACATTGTCACTAAAGTCCTCTCAAAAGGGGCTTATGAACTTCAGGACTGTAATGGAATTCCACTCGCGGAGCCCCGCAATGGGCTCTATCTAAAGAAGTATTTTGCCTAGTATCGCACTAGGCATATGCTTTGTAATTTTATGTATATAAGTTTTGCCTATTTTTTTATGTTTCTGGATATTTTTTGGTTTTCGAGGTGTTTTTTCTCATGTATAATATTTTTCTTTCACACAGATGTCGTCACCCTCCTTATCATACGTCGAATATGCAAATGGTGCTAGTCGTCACAGTAGACACATTGCTTCAGCTGCTTGGGTTCTCTACACTCCTGAGTCAAACCTTCTTGGTTCTGGGGGAATCTTCCTGGGTAGCGCCACCAATAATGTTGCCAAGTACATGTCAGTGATCCAACTCCTCATGGAAGCGGCATCTCATGAAATCTCCAATTTAGTGGTCAGGTTAGATTCCCAACTCGTCATTATGCAGTTAAACAATTATTACCGCGTCTGTCATCCAGTCTTGTTACGTTATTTTTTAAGGGTGCGACTTTTAGAACGTCAATTTCAAACAATTACATTTGAGCACATTCCCAGAGAATTTAATGCATTAGCTGATTCTTTGGCAAACTATGTGTTAGATTGGCATTTATCACATTTACTATAAAAGATTTACTCATGAGTACATATATTTTTATCCCATTGAAAATACATAAAAAAATAAAAAACACAAAATCACCAAAAAGTATGTATATATATATATATATATATATGTTGTGTCCAGTACAATAGTTACATCAAAAAATCTTCCAAAACTTGGGTGTTTTACAAAATTTTGGCTATACTAAGCCACGCTCTGACACTAATACATCCGCTCTGCCAGCTAGGCCTAATGATCATGGTAACATACAACTGCTCTACCTATCCTCCTGTGAGGCACCAGGTACCTCTCGGGCACACCTATGGTATGCCACTGCAAACGAAATGGAACCTCCCGCATAGGAAGGGGTGGTATGCCCATACTCAAACCCTCCAAGTTTCTAGAGAGTTCATGTAAAACCTGGGCATCATCATCCTCGGTGGCTTCCGTATCCTCTGTTGGTGCACCCGCCTTGGGTAGCTGCAGTCCTCGCCATGCATAGCAAGGGGCCCCAACTGGCTGGACAGGTGCCATATCTGTGTCAAGCAAACAAACGCTTCATGTCAAAACATAATTTTCACCCTATTTCAACAAAAAAAAATTGCATACACATTCAAAAGACAAAAAACAAATTACTTCTTTGAAATACACCGATCATTTCCTTCTTACCATCGAGTCCCCACTGGGTACCAGGGGGTAGCACTAACTCTGGATCGCCTGTGAAGTTCATCCCTGCATAGGGATAATCCTTGATCATAATAATCTGGGAGTTTAGCCAATCAAAAAATCCATCATCAAAACAGTTGCAGACGGGACCCTCTCCAGTCTACGGAAGCAAGGCTGCCCACTGAGCCTGCCTCGGCTCGCATGGGCCCAATGGCGCTGTAACGATCCTAGGCCTCATCAATGGTACTCGCTCCAGTAAGAAAGATACAATCAATGTACCGTACCCAAAATCTCTCTGGGTACGGGTCTTACATGCGATAAGCTCTGCTCGGACCCGATGAACAACTCCATCACACTAGTCAAAAATCTGAGGCTGCATACAGTCTAAGGCTAGGAGCATCTGGGCCTTGGTGGCCACATGCTGACTCTTGGCACCTGCCAAGCAAACAATCATCCATAGTATAAACCTCAATGGTCTCAAAGTCACCCGTGCGATCGGTACCTGGTTGCTCATAGCCTGAGTGTCATGTATGCAATGCTCACAAATCAAATCAGTAGTGGAACATGGGTCAGATCTGGACCCCGTCAAGTTGGGCCTCGGTCCACGACATGATAGGCCGTTCAAAAAGTACACATGATTGCGAGCTCCACGACATGATTGCGAGCTCATTGCCTTCAATCCGAAAGACATGGTATTGTTCATCCCATTGCTAGATTAGCCACCTCAGGAGGTCCTCTTGACCCCTCATCAATTCTAAGCAGGCATATTTTAGCAATCCACATCTGTCATCATCTCTCATTCTTCCCGTTCATGTTCCCTCTTGCCAGATACTCATGATTAACAGTTGAATACGTGCAAATGCAACATTTTCAACCGATTAAAAACTGCCTAGACCACTTCAAACGATGGGAAATGAGTTGCTAAAAAACGTGGTGTGCCTAACGCTGGCCTTAGTGTGAAACAGAGTGTGATAATGCAACATCCCCTCATGGGATGTGTGCTTAACGCGGCTCTAACACTACTGGCCCGTGTTAGGCGCAAATATTTTTTAGGGCCTCACAAATTTTCCATTTTGAACCAGCAAAACGTAACAAAAAGACAATTAAATGATAACAGGAGGTTCTAGCTCTTACTTGGATCTCGCGGGAAGGAAAACCGTTGCCTGGATTGACCGTAATCGTCAGCTGAAGATTTCACCCCTTTTCACCCCAGAGCTCCTTCACAGTACTCAAAACAGTGAAAATGAAGGTCTTCCGACCTTCTTATAGCCAATTCTGGGGCATGACTCTCTTGAGCTAGTCGGCAAAAGTCTTGAATTCCTACTGCGCATGTGTCACAACTATTGAGATTTGGTACTGATGTTCTGATGAGTGATCAAGATTCATATGTAGACATACTCGTGTTTACTCAAGCATTCTTTTTACGGTATTTTTCTTGCTCGTTAATCCGAAAAACCTCGAGTTCCCTTCTTTAGACTCATTAAACTTATACGAAGTTGATATCGAACGTTCTTTTTATGGTCTTTTTCTTGCTCTTTAATCCAAAAAACCTAGAGTTTTCTTCTTCAGACTTGTTAAAACTGATATGAAGAAGCACTGAGCTTTCTTTTTAGGGACCTTTTTCTCGCTCATAAAACTGAAAAAACCCTGAGTTGACTTTGTCGGGCTCGTTAAACTACCATGACAGAGAGTAAGGAGCCATTATTTTCCTCTTTTTCAAAGCTATTTAAACCGAAAAAGTAACCGAGTTTTCTCCGCGTGACTCATTGAAATTTCACAGAGGGCACCGAGTTTTTCTTTGTTGGACTCGTTAAAATTTTACAAAGAGTACTGAGTTTACTCCGTCTCCTCGTACTCATAAAAAAATGAGGTAGACGTCCATCGAACATAGATTTCTCACTTTGTTGGCTTCAATGGACTAACTCACGGAAAATGAACTATTTCGGGCTTACTATTCTCCCTTTACCGTGCCCGGTTATCAAGACATGATAAAGGTACCCCAATGGAGTCGTATTTTACGATATTTTTCATACTCTCTAAACATGAAAAATTCACTGAGTTTACTCATCTGGACTCGTTAAACCTAATCAGATGGGGCACGGAGTTATCTTTTATGATATTTTTTCAGACTCTCTAAATATGAAAAATTCACCGAGTTTACTCGTCTGGACTCATTAAACTTAATCAGAGGGGGAAAAATTTGGACAAAATGGATACTACCTCTGTTACATTTCAGAAAGGTCGATTTGGTAGCAAAAATTTTGAACATGGCACTTCCCAGAAAACTCTTTCGCAGTTAGCCGAACCCTACCATCTATGAGTATTAGCCTTCATCTCCCAATGTCCCTACACCGGTAAAATCCTAACACACTCTTTGGTGTTCATTAAGCCTCAGTTGCCTAGTACCCTGTTACAGTGCCTTCTATTGTTCAAGCAGATCTCGCTATCTACTGCTCCTGTTATAACCAAACCGCTCATTATTCCAGAAATTATTTGTCGTCCGACATCCCCATTTACTCTTCATTATCTTAATCATAAACAAAATCAGTTGATTTCTGTTTTGTGTTGACTGATGTAGGACGCCTTAGTGCCAACCTTTCAACAGATCTCTTCCTATCGACTTCAGCATCTTATCTAAGAAATTGATCCAGAAACCCATCAGTACCCGAATACTTGTAGACAACAATGGCAGGTAGTCTTGTGTTTGATCAGGAGTCTTCATCATTGGCTCTTGGTCGAATTATTCTACGAGTTTTCGACTTCAACTCATTTTATTCACACTCGCTAGATTGTACTATGCATCTTAGGGACCATCATCATTATCGGTGGCCACCTTCGCGTCTGTTAACAGTTTTCATTATTGACTGGTAATCAGACAATTTCTCACATGTTCAACGACAGCTCCTTCATTCACATGTTGAGGAATATGCAGTTTAAGTGAATTAGCGGTCAATACCTTGGGGCAAAGGTTACATCATTAAAGTTGTGTTCCCTTCCCCAAGTTGCGATATTGTTTATGGAGATAGCTTCTTCAGCCTAATCCTGTTATGACAGACACTCCCACATTGTGCTTATTGATGGATAGATTCTTCATATCTCTATTCTAGAGAAATCATGTTGTTTAAGCTATTGAGCATGGGAATGCCCGACTTAAGGCAGATACTATATTTTCTGACATATGTTGTTGTTTCAGGTTTTCCTCAGTCTTTCAATCTCTTTATCACTACTACACACATTGTAAAGTATTTCGGCCATCGTCTTCATCTCTGACCTCACACTTTAGGGGGCATTTGTTACAAGTCAAAATACCTCCTCATTAGCTCAGAGGAGAAGATAAATATGGAAAGAATACAAAGACCTAAATTAAACCTATTTCTGCCAAGGTAACGCCTCACTATAACAACATAAGAGTGTTATAACACAACTGATTAGTGAATAGGCTGTGTTAGTGGCTAAGGCAACACTCTGTTTACACTAGAGGGCAACGTTACCCATGTTTTAAGTTTGAAATGGGAAAAACCCGTGGAGAATGATTTGAATCTCCAGCTTTTTCTCACAAGAGAGTCAGTACAAAAAGGAAACTGCAAAGCACTAATCTCTTATTGGGCCTTGCCATAAACAACTGAACTCTCAAAGAAGGCAAAAGCATGGAGGTTGAGGAAACATATTGGTTTTTTCTATTCAGAACTGGTGGAAAGAGAAGGGCAATGATTGCTCTCTCCATCTCCTATAAAATGGAGTTGAAGGGTCTTGGTTCAAGGTCGAAGGATTGTCAAAGTTTTGAATACTTGTGAAGTAGAGATCATTGTTGTAGTGTGAAGGTCAAAGGTAAAAGAGGTTTATTGAGAACTTGTTGATCAAGACATCACCACTTTGGGAGATAGAGAGATTGGAAGGTTGAGGAGGGCTTGGTACAACCGACGGTTGTAATCTTCCTTTTTATAAATCAATAGAACTGTATCTGTTTTGTCCATTTTATGCATTGATATTTTCATTGTTGTTTAATAACTTATATAGCATGAGATGAATGGCTTAGATGTGCATAGTCTAAATGTTTATTATATATTGAATTAATTGATATTAAATGTACGTTATGGTAGAGATTACACGAGTGCTTTAATTGGTTGCAGGGTCAAGATTTGGAGCTGGTGAAGGAGAACTCCTGCTCCACTGCCTAGTGCTCTCCAAGGGACTCCAAGATCATTAAAGAGGTAATCTTTTGTCTTATTCTATCAAGTTGCTTTAAGTTCAATATGAATATGTATGTGCCATCTTTATAAACTATACATCTAATCTTACCGTTTGCCTCGGGCACCGGAAAGCCCTGAGAGGGATATTCGATAACCAACAACCCAAGAATTTTACCCTCCAGCACATAGTATATAAATAGGCCCCTCACTCTCAATTGTATCATCATTCTTCATACATTTTATTATAATAATATGTGTATCCTCAATCGATATTTTCATATTCTAAGCCTTCTAGGGTATTTGACTTGAATAACGAACTTCGATCCATTTGGTATTAGAGATGTTCGTTCCATTTGGTATTAGATATGTTCAATCCTCTAGCCACTGCATCGTTGCACAAAGTTTCACTCTCAGATCCAGGCCCTTGGCCATCAAAGTTTCGTCAACATTGTTGTCATCAAGATTGAAGTGTTTCACTTTTGGAGTTTCTCCATTGTTGAGTCGTCAAAAACCCTTGGCCATTTAAAAAAAATCAAAAAATCAAAACTCAAAATACAAAAAAGATTTAAAAAAAAAATTAAATTAAATATTATTATTATTATTATAAATAAAAATAAAATGTAAAAAAGGTAGGGAAAAAATAATAATTAGAAAAAAAAGAGATATTAAAAACAATTATAAAAAATGAGTGAAAATTATATATAAAAATATAAATAGAAAAAAAAATTAAAAATATATATATATATATATATATATATATATATAAATTCAAAAAAAACCAACAAAATTATATATATATATATATATTTGGAAAAGAAAACTCAAAACGACCTACATGGTCCCGCCGCAATTCCGCATGTCACCCACAGTCGCTGATACCAAGAAAAAATCCAATCGACTGGCCCAGTTTTCGGTCACCATCTTCACATGTTGTCTTCGTGCGGCTACACAACTACCGTCTACAATCGAACATTGCGACAACCCTTAATGCCTACATTTGCTTGCTACCATCGTTGTTCGAATCACCACATTTTTCTTCTACCCTATTTTCTGCCCTACCGACTATACATTAGCCTTCTTTGATTAACCTCCCCCCCTGTCACCACTGCCTATCGTGCATTCACCCATCCACTACCGAAAATAGCTGCCACCACCCCTTGTCGCCCAACTGCATTCACTTTGTCGCTGCCAGTCGTCGACCTTGTAGCAAGAACCACTAATGTTCTGTTGTCAAAACCAGAGCTACAGAGTACACCCAACATTTCACCTGAGACATTACCCCATCTGCATAGTTTCCATCGATGTTCTGTTGGCCACAACGACCAACTCGTCTATCCCACCACAACCTCGCAATGACCATTATACAACCACACGATGTCTGTTGTCTTACTTATTTCCCAATATACCCTGTGATGTTTTACTCCTCCGACATCATTTTCCATATATCATGTGACGCTATAGTCTGCACGACTGCATTTTCATACAATTCATACCGTCCAACATACTACGAAATTATAAATTAGTGCTAGTGGAATTTTCGTTATCTCATGACTCTTTCTACAGTCACGTCTGTTCACCTATTGTATATGACACTATAGTCCGCATGACTGCATTTTCATACAATTCATACCGTCCAATGTACTATGACATTATAAATTAGTGGCAGTCGAATTTTCGTTATCTCATGACTTTTCTACAGCCACGCCTGTTCACCCATTGCAAACTGAGTTTTTGGAAGTCTTATTGGTCTTGTTGGAACATTATACATTTATTATAAAAAAAAAGTGCTCGTTAAGAAAAATCAAATAAATGTATATGATACCTATAAATATTTAGTCAATAAGAAAAAAAAAGGAGTATAAAATTACTAAATAAGGGGAATATCTATCTCTCTATATATAAAAAAATGTTATATAAAATTAAAAATTCCAAGTTTACTCAAAAAATATTCAAGGGATAAAAGTCAAGAAATATTGGAAAAGAGAGAGAATTTATCTCTAAAGCCTCAACAAGAAAATAGAGTTTAGTTCGGAAAGAAAGGAAGGAAGAAACGAGAAATAAATTGAGTCGAAATCAGAAATGAAAGAGGGTTGCATTTTAGAAACTTTACTTGTATATGCTAAAGATGTCATTGTTGCTATATCACCCACCGAAGATAAAAATTATATAACCCCTAAAATTGCAAACCAATTGGTGATTCTTGAGTTAGATATAATCGAAAAATTAGACTGCTTAAAAAAAAACAATACGAAATAACTGATTTATAGTTAAACATTGGGGATTATACATTTATATCATAATTCTCTGTATGGAATGATCAAAGTGACATTATTTTGGGATCACCATGGATCGAAACCCTTGGTTCTTTCATCCTAAATACGAAGAAGAAATTTTTGACATTTTCATACAAAAGAAAAAGATAAGAATACAGGATGTTACATTTAACCCAAATTTAGTAACATCGGAAGACATACTAAATATCTCAAAAATAATTTTTAAAGAAGGTAAAAAATTATTCCAAAATATGCAAAGAGAAATTGACAAGATCACCACTAACAAAAATGAAAAATTTTCTTGGATTGAAGACCATAGTGAAAAATTACTGATGCAAATTAAGAAGCTTAAGAATGACAAGAAGTCATTAGAAAACAAGGTACAACAACTTATCAAAAAGGAAGCATTAAATGTAGAAATTCAAGTCGACAAAAAAACAACAAATACTAATCGAGTCAATATCACAACTCAAGAAGACAAACTAGTTGAAGTAAAGATGTACTCAGAAGTTGTAGCTCCAGCAACAAAAGATTCAAGTGAAGATCCAAAAATTAACCATTCAACTTCCATAACTAAAGGAAATAAGGTACTTCAAATAAATCAAGAAGACGACACAAATAAGATAAGGTAAAATGAAATCACTAGAATTCCTTACATCCGAATCACGAGAGTAGTCAACTTAATTAAGCTATGTATTTAGAACCGAAACAAAAAACTGATGTTCCTAAGAATATTGATGTCAGTGCAATCCACTCATGTGATAACAATTCATCACAAGTTTCCATTCACTGCAAGATTCGAAAAAAGATTAATTTAGGACAGTTTGATCCCTTCTCAGTAAGACAGTTTTGTTTGTCACTAAGAGGATCATAACAACTTGTATCGACAAAGATGATTGTAATATCCCAAAATGGAAAAATTCATTGCTACTAAAACACAATATAAGAACTGCATCAAAGTAAACAATAAATCTAAATACACATTAGAATGCACGGAAATAGCTAAGCCATTTTATTATATGGAGGTGGATAAACCAGTACAACAATGCTCAAAATATGAGACACTCAAGCCAAGGAGATGGCCTAGAATAACCCTGAAATTATCCCACAAGAGGGACTGCGTAACTGTTGAACTACTAGAAGGTAAGTTGTGTTGTCCCTGCTACAACTATTGGTACTACAATTTTCGAAAAGATATAAAGTCATATCTAGGCAGTTTGGGAACTCCGATGATGCTAAAAATTTGGATCCGGGCTCTATGATGGATACCCAAGATAACCTAGAAAGTATTTTCCATATCTATGGATCTAGGAAAATCACCCTCTTAGGGCTTCACCTATACACTGCTGGGTATGCAGATCTGCTGCATAATCTGATCAAAGATGGTTGCAATATGATGTACAATCAGATCTATGCAAGAAGGGTTGATCCCTTCACTAGATCCTTGGGCTAAAATCTGAAGATATAGCTCCTCCAATCTCCTCCACTGAAAATAGTTGTTAAATGATCAACAACTTTAGAAAATTGTGTTGTAAGAGAGGGAGGCTCAATATCCTCCTGCTAGATATGTCAAATCATCTCCTAAATAATGGAAACAATAGATCCAATGTGAGGATATGATCCCTCACAAGATTTCCAGCTAAAATGTTGAAAACTTCCTTCCTCCAATAGATCTACAAGACTGCACTGCGTAATACTTGAGGGGACTACTTCTGCATGGAGGTAAAATACAATGGCCTGAATGTCGAATCTAGATCTGCTGCTCCTAGAAGACTGAATCTGAAAAACAAATTAGTAGGATGAATCCTCAACTAGTTTCCTAGTTGAATGCTAGAAACAACCTCCTGAAGATGGCACCAATGATGAGGAATACAGCTTAATATAAAACCTTACCAAAGTAGGCACTCGAAGTCTCCCGTGGGTAAGGGTAGGATTTCCGCTCGAAAACACCCTCTGCTAAACAGCACTGCAGACTTAGCTAAACATCATAAGCATGCATAGAAATGTCCTAAGACAAATTCAGATCTAAATAGATCATAAAAAATAATAAAATCTAAAATGCAAAGCATACCTCTAATGTTTCCTTCATATTCATTATATAGTTTGTGAACTTTCTTATGCCTTGGCCCACCTCATAACTACGATATACATGTGGACATATGTCTCCATGTTGACTGCGATGTCTCTCCTTGATCTCCATCATCTATGAATGTAATGATCACCCTCTCCATCATGTGTTCATTAATGCACCACTTCCTCCATCATCTCATCATGAATTCTTTATGATCTTACATTTGATTCCTTCCATGATCTTAGTTGGTTGGTTCAACCTCCATGACCTATCTCATTAATGAGACATGATCTTCACTTCTTTCACATTAAGTAGTTGCTCCACTACTCCATTATGTAGTTCTAGATCTAAAATATCCACATACACATGTAAAAAGTGGATTTTTATTTATCTTTGGGGTTTGTGGGTCCCTCCACCCTCTTATTAACTTAATTAATTAAGTTTATTAAGAACTCTAATATTCCAATTATCTTGTGGAAAAATTGGGAATATTACAGTCCTCCCCAGCAAAATGTTGCTTGTCCTCAAAAAACTGCAAAAGTGAATGCTACAGAAAACATCCACCCTCCAAATGACATCCTCATAGGGAAGGCCTTCCCATCTTCCACAATGTGTCATGCATGTCTAGCTCCAAAGTTTCCTCTCTAGAATGTCTAGAATGGCCTCCAACTGAAAAGTTAGATACCCTTCATCTTCAATGAACCTCCAAGTGGCAACCATATGTTGACCAAAGATCTCCTCTGCACATGAGACACATAAAATGAAGTGGTTCATTCCCAAAGTGGAAATTCCCAAATCATGAACTATCTCTCCAACCCATGATACATAGAGTAGATTGCCTCTATGAATTCTCTCATCATTAGCCCTGTTGGCCATGTAGGAATCAAAAACAACATCAACATATTGAGAAAAAAAAAAAGTAGAGACATATGGGTGAACATGAACAATGTCAAACCATATTCTCCCAATAACAACCAAAGCAGCAAAGCCTTCTGTTGCCATGATAGATCATCATGAAAACAAACAAGAGAGCCATACTCTCTCAAAAGAAGCCACCACAACAATGCTTCATGTTGCATCAATATAAATGTGAGAGCCATACTCTCTCTATAGAAGCCACTGCAACATTGCCTCTTGCTGCCATACCACATCATCATTATACCAAATGTAGTGGCCATATTATCTCAATAGAAGCCACCTTAATAAGGCATCTTGATGCCCCATCTCATCATCATTATACCAAGTACAATGACTATGATCCCCCAACAAAAGCCAACATTGTAAGGCCTCCTATTACCATCCTCCATCAATGTCATGCAATGTATGGGAAGAATTCAGTCCATATTCTCCCAATAGTAACCATAGCAACAAGGATTCTTGTTGCCTCCTTACATCATCATGATGCAAGTCATGGAGAAACAATATAGTAATGGACATGGGAAATGTCTCATCAACATAATACAAACAACATCCCTTATGCCACATCATGTGAGAGCTATACCTTCTCCCAAACCCAAGTACATACATGAACATGAGATACATCCCAAACAAAAATACATGTAAAGACATGAGACATATCCCAAACAAGAGTAATACAAGGACATAAGATATATCATGTGATGTCCAAACTCTCTCATCAAAAACCAAAGCAACCATGCCTTTTTTTTTCTCCATTCTTCCAGCGATGTGTAAGGCATGAATCAGAAAAATATGACCTATTGGGTGGTAACCATACTCATCCAAGAGAAACCAGCATAGCCATGTTTCTTGCTACCCTGTAGCATAGATCTGCAAGTGGTCTAGCAACCCCTTCCTCCATATCATCAACCATTCATCCCAATGTGGATGATGGATCTCATTCTGCAAAAACTTGGTATCCTCCCATTGTAGGACACCAACCTCCTCAAAATGTTGAAGAAATTTTCACTTCATGTTATTTTGAAGTGCACCTCCAATGAGATCTCTCCATGAGATTCTATTCTCAGCAAAGGCCCCCCAAAACCAATAAGGTTATGGATATGCTGTAGGTAGAAGTTCCCCTTTCAGCTTTGAGATGCTCATTGAGAAAGAGTCATCTTGAAAGGGGAAAATATTTCCCATCTCAATATGTCTACCATCTATCATCCTCTTCTCCATGGCTTCATGAGTTAAGATGCCATTGGATTTCTCCAATAAGGAATGGATCCTCTTCTTCTCACTATTTCTCATTAACAGCGTTGTAGGGTGATACATGTGTTGTCTCAAAGCAAGGCACAATGTTGAAATCATAGCCAGTCATTGTACATAGGATCACACTCATCCCATCTTCTAAAATTCCACATTTCAAATCAAAGGGTTGAATGTAGTCCATCAATGAAAAAATAGGATGGTTCTTCCTTTCTTCCTTTATTAGATCAAGTGTCCTTTGCGCAGTGATATGATGTTGCTCCAAATAAACATGTTGTTCTAACCCTTTTTCATGCAATAGCCCTGATGGCATGTCCCCATAAGTTTCAACAAGAGGTACTGAAAAAATATGAGATGAAAGTGGTCATATACCTTGGATCAACTGATGTGCGGGAACCTCTTGCAAGACCACAAGAGTTCATCCAACCAGAACAATAGTCCCTCCAACTGCTTGTAAGAGTGATGGTTGCTCTTCTACAATTGTACCAGCATTGGTATCTATCTCCTCCTCATCATGTGTCTCATCAATCATGCATGGGGCTCCAAATGTCAAGAATTCAATACCATCTTGCAAAGATGCAAGTGATCCTCCTCTTGATGTAAGCACATCTACAGTTGGTGGTGGCAGAGACTCCTCCTCCTGAGTGATAATGAGGACATATTATTTTGGATCTTCATGTACTATCTCCTTGATGATGGGAGATGTTACTAAGTGAAATGTCTCAAGTTTCTTCCAATCACATCTCTTCTTCATTCTTTGAATGAAATCTGCATAAGTAGACACTTTCATATGAGTCAAGTGACTGAACCACCAATATCTTGCTTCACCTTCTAGGTGCAGCGCTGAAAACTCCACAACCTCTCTTTCTGACATAGGATATTTCAGAAAGCATTTAAATAATTATTCCCTCCAAGCCCTCAATGTGCTTGTGGAAGATCCATCAAATGTGGGCAAGAAGAAACTATGCCTCTTTCTTCTATTGTTGCTTTTGGATCTCCGCTCTTCTTTGAGTTGTAGGAACTATTGGAGAGAGAGATTATCCTTCAATGCTCTTGGTTATGACTTGTACTCAGACAGATATTTTCTTAGGGTCTCATGCCCCAAACCTTCATCATATTCATACCAATCCTCTTTCTCAAATAAAGTGGATCTAGTGGAATAATGTGAAGCTCTTTGCTTCTCTGGTCTTCTTTGTTGCTAATAAGAAGTATTGGGACCTTCTTCATCCTCAAACCTTCTTGAGGTTTCTCTTTGTATTTCTCTTCTTGTTTCATTGATCTATTTAGAGAGATCCTTCATAGCTCTAAAGAAATATGAGGCAAAAATTAATCCCTCCATTATAGTATATCTATACTATCTCCTTTCTTATGTTTTCAATAATGTCAAGCTCAGCCAAATATCATGCTATAATACCACTGTAATATCCCAAAATGGAATAATGCATTGATACTAAAACACAATATAAGAACTACAATAAAGTAAAAAATAAATATAAATACACATCAGAATGCACAAAAATAGCTGAGCCATTTTATTATATGGAGGTGGATAAATCAGTACAACAGTGCTAAAAATATGGGACACTCAAGCTAAAGAGATGGCATCTAGAATGATCAGGAGATCATGTCCATTGCTCAAAAATGCTAAAAAATGAAAGTGTTAAGAAATGGTTGCAACCTGAGCGATTGAAAATGTCTCGTTGCTCCAATATTTTTTATAAGGTTTTGGAGGGCCTGTCAGTGGGTGCCACGTGGCCTACCCGGAGGCTGCCACGTGGCCCCAGGCCAGAGGTTAAAGGGCATGTCAAAAAAATTTGAGTCTACGTGGATCGAACCCGAGACCCGACAACACGTGCAAAAGCACCCGACCATTTAGGATGTGAAATGAAACTTGTTTTCAAAGGGCAACATGGTTTATTTAATTGTTAACTATTTGCGCCGGTGGCAAGGGGGCCAGCCCCCGCATAACGTGACCGTTCACCACGACCATGCGCTGGCTACTCCAGCGATTTACAAACCTTAATTGCGTGGTCAACACGAGTCATGTGACCACGACCACAATGTAATATTTAATACAAAGTTCCTCCAACAGCTACGGTGACAGCGGCAGGTCCAGAACCATGTGGCTAGGGCAAGCCTAACACTTAATGCAGCAGAATGTGGTTAATAGTTTATTCGGCAGGTTTGGGTTCCGTCAGTTCCGGCAGGGGGTCATGTGATTACCCCGAATTGAAATTAAATGCCAACCGCTAACCGTCCAGTGGGTTTAGAGGAGCGCACCAAAATTTGGGGAATTTACCTAAATTAACTCCAGTTATCTTCAATTCTCCACATTTAGTGGAGTTTTTTAAGGGATATTGGGCAATTTACTGTTTTTTCCATAACTCCTTGGATTTTCGACCAATTTTTATGCATGGATAGTCAATTTTTGGTATTCTCCACATTATGAACTCATTGGCATAGGTTTCAGAGCCATCAGAGGTGATCTTGTGTAGTTTTATCTTCGGGAAAGGTGAAGGAGCCACTAGGGCCACTAGGGTGTTTTCAATGTATTGAGCATCCATTCACTATTTTATGTGAATGGATATTCATTCCTAACTAATTCAAGCATTCTGAAGTTGTTTTTATAGAGAGCACAGCCATTTGAGGCTTTTATTCACATGTACTTACCATTTTTTAGCAATAAGATATGAGGGACATATCATTGGGAGCTGGACCAGCAGATGTAGCCTAGGAGGGGTGAACTGCTTCATCAAATTTGCTAAGTAATATTACATGTGATATTTAATTATCTTTTATTTATTATTGTATATTGTTTTATAAGCAATTTACATGCTTTTACCTCACATAGAAATTTGTTTAACTAATTTAAAACCATTTGTTTCACCTCCAACTTCAGAGAACCTTATGCACACATTTTAATTACTGTTTGGATACTTAGCATAGCAAAACTAGTACATTCCATTCAAATCAAGTTGGTATCAGAGCTATAGTTTTACTCTCTGTATTGTTATTGTGCAAAGTTTGTTTAACTGTTTGCAAGGGTTTTCATGCTTACTAGGCTGAAGCTTAAGAGAGGAGAAGGTCAATTGGCGAAGACTTTAAGTAATCCTCAGCCAAGGAGGGAAAGAGTGCCATTATATCCACCTTCAATTTCACCTCAAAGAGAAGAAGAAGAAGCCATAAGCATGACTCCAGGAGAAGGACAGATTCTTGAAGAAGTTGATCCCAAAGAGGAAGAAAGAGTGTTCAAAAAAGCATTCCTTGATTTGACAGAAATGGTGAGAGTCCTTTATCATGAAAGGAATGAAAAACTAGAAGGAGAAGGATCCAAACTTCACAAGGAAGGAGAGGGATCATCAGGAGGCCATAATGATGAGGATAAATCCAAGAAGGGTAATGGAGGAAATGGAGACAGTGGAAAGTCATCATCATCGCCCTCATCTTCATCTTCATCAACATCTACATCATCTTCAGTACATCATTCTCACAAAGTCAAGAACACGGATAAAAGTCATTTTCTTAAACTTGATGTTAAGTTTCAATTGCCAATGTTTGATGGTGAAGTTATTGCAGAAAAGCTATATAATTGGATTAGGCAATTAGAGGTATATTTGAGAATTCAAAATTTTCATGATGATGACACAAAATTCCAACTAGCTTCATTGAGAATGGAAGGTGCAGCCCTTGTTTGGTAGGAATCCAAGACAAAGGAGGAGATCAAAAAATATGGTAAGATTGTCTTATCATGGTCTGATTTCATTTATGCAATAAAACAACAGTTTTATCCATTAGCTCACATTTAGAAATTCATAATGGACTGGGGAAATTTTAAACAGTTGAAAGGACAAAATGTTCAAGTTTATACCCAAGAATTTAGAAGAAGAGATCTTTTACTAGGAGTAGATTTGCATATCCAAGACACTTTACTCAAGTATATAGGAGGTTTTCATACTTACCTAAGACATACCATTCTCATGTTTAACCCTACAAGCTTAGATGAGGTTTGTGTTCAAGTCACACATTTAGAGGCAAGGGGAAAACAATACTTAGATGTGAATGAGGAAAGTGAGTTTAAAGGCAAATGGAAGAAAAAGAGAAATTCAAATTCTAGAAAAGAGAAGGGAAAATTTTTTCTGCAAACATTGTTCTAAAACAAGCCATGATGAGGACCATTGTTGGAAACTTCATCCAGAATTGAAACCAAAAAAATTTAAAGCCGAGAAAGGCAAGACAATTGCAATAGTTGAACAAGACCTAGGGTCAAAATCAGGAGATGAAACTAAAATCATAGCTATGGCACTAAATAATTTGAAGGGGGAAGAGATTGTAAATAAACACAGTTCTAGTATTTCTAACTGTCACATAGAAGCTCCAAGTGCAGAGAAGAGAATTGAGTTGTTTCATGTGAGGGTCATTTCCAAACATACCAAGGTTGACACACTATTTTACAGTGGGTCGCAAGCGAACCTTATTTCTGAAGACTTAGTCAAGAAACTTAATCTTGAGACCATTCCACATCTGAAACCATATCCTCTTGGTTGGATATGTAAGGATGCAAATTTACAGGTTTCAAAGAAGTGCATGTTGCGCTTTGCAATAACAACACATTTTATTGACACGGTTGAATTAGATGTTGTTTCACTTGATATTATAGGTGTGGTGTTCGGTAGTCCTTACTTGTATGACAGGAAAGCTATCTTCCATTGCCATAAGAACAAGTACCATTTATTCAAGGATAGCAAGGAGTAAATTGTGAGAGCACATTGCAAAAAATTAGACTCTTCTTTAGTGAATGCAGGGCAGATGAAGAGGCTCGTCAATGCAAGTCAAAACTTGACATTGATGATTATTAAACAAAAGGAAGTTGTGTATAATCCTTTTCATATAGATGCTTATGTAAATAATGAGTTGTTTCAGTCTGAAAGCAGGCTTTCTTTTAAAGAAGATGACAAGCAGCTACAACAATCGTCTTTGGTGTCGATCGGTGCTGGAAAAAAAATGTCAGTGCAAGAAGGTGCAAAGGTCGAAGAGAGGGAAAAGAAAACTAGCAAAGATGGCAGAAAGTTCAGCAATGATCATTGCTGGTTTCAGAAATTCAAGGTACAATAGCGAGGAAACTTGGTCAGGAATTGACACAAGTATAAGGCTAATTCAGAAAAATATCGCCATAAGGACAGGATGCAAGGTGAAAGTAATTTTCAATTTCCTTTGACTATAGAACAATGTAGAAACAATATGTTTACTGCAAATTTAAATTTTTTTTCTGCAAGTTTCGAAAATGTGCAGCATAACAATGTCAAAGTCAGCAACGGTTGGTCAATGGAATCAAGGAAAAAATTGTCGTTTCAAGAAAAGCTCCAATTAATGAAATCAAGGAAATTTCAGTGGATTAAGATTGGAAGAGTGGGGACACAGTCTCCTCATCTTCAAGTTCAGTAGTCCAGAGAGCTTTTGGGTTCCAAAATCTTCCTAGTGGGGAGGTGTGATCAGGAAATCATGTTCACTGCTCAAAAATGCTCAAAAATGAAAGTGCTCAGAAGTGGTTGCAACCTGAGCGACTGAAAAGGTCTCATCATTGTGATTCTAGCGCCATGAACGGTTTGCAAAACAGAGGTTTTATGCAGAAGTTATAAGGTTTGAAAAATCGTAGTAAACTCCAAAAAAATGACATTTTGACCCATTTTGGACTTTGTCTAAAAATTTTCAAATATATATATATTTGGAAACTTATTTTTTATAAGGTTTTGGAGGGCCTATCAGTGGGTGCCACATGGCCTACCCGAAGGCTACCACATGGCCCCAGACCAGAGGTTAAAGGGCATGTCAAAATTTTATGAGTCTACGGGGATCAAACCCAAGACCCAACAACACATGCAGACGCGCCCAACTGGTTGGGCTGTTCAATGAAACTTGTTTTCAAAGGGCGGCATGGTTTATTTAATTGTTAATTTTTTGCGCCAGTGGCAAGGGGGCCTGCCCCCGCATAATGTGACCATTCGCCACGATCATGCGCTGGCTACTCTGGCAATTTACAAACCTTAACTGCGCGGTCAACTCAAGTCATGTGACCACGACCACAATGCAATATTTAATACAACGTTCCTCCAACGGCTACAGTGATGGCGGCAGGTTTGGAGCCATGTGGCCGGTGCAAGCCTAACACATAATGTAGTGGGATGCGGTTAACAGTTTATCCAGTGGGTTTAGGTTCCATCAGTTCCGACGGGGGGTCATGTGACCACCCTGAATTGAAATTAAGTGCTAATCGCCAACCGTATGGCAGGTTTAGAGGAGCGCACCCAAATTTGGGGAGCTTACCGAAATTAACTCCAATTATCTTTAGTTCTCCACATTTAGTGGAGCTTTTTAAGGGATATTGGGAAGTTTACTGTTTTGGCCATAACTCCTTGGATTTTCAACCAATTTTGATGCATGGATAGTCAATTTTTGGTATTCTCGACATTATGAAGTCATTGGAATAGGTTTTAGAGCCATCAAAGGTCATATTGTGTAGGTTTATCTTCGGGAAAGGTGAAAGAGCCACTAGGGTGTTTTCAGTGTATTGAGCATCCATTCACTATTTTCTGCAAATGGATAGTCATTCCTGACTAATTCAAGCATTCTAAAGCTCTTTTTTCAAATAGAACATCCATTTGAGGCTTTAATTCACATGTACTTACCTTTTTTGAGCAATAAGATATGAGAGACATGCCATTGGGAGTTGGACCAGCGGATATAGCCCAGGAGGGATGAACTCTTCATCAAATTTGTTGAGTACTGTTATATGTGATGTTTAATTCTCTATTATTTATTGTTGTACAGTGTTTTATAAGCAATCTACATGCTTCAACCTCACACAGAATTTTTTTTAACTAAGTTAAAACCATTTGTTTCACCTGCAAACTTCAGAGAACCTTATGCACACAATTTAATTACTGTTTGGATACTTAGCACAGCAAAACTAATACATTCCATTCAGATCATAGAATGACCCTGAAATTATCCCACAAGAGGGACTATGTAACTACTGAACTGTTGGAAGGTAAACTGAGTTGTCCCTGCTGCAACTGTTGGGACTGCAACTGCCAGAAATATAGAAAGTCAGATCTAGGCAGTTTGGGAGATCTGATGAAGCTGAAACTTTAGATTCGGGCTCTATGATAGATACCCCAGATAACCCAAAAAGGATTTTCCATATCTATGGATATAGGAAAATCACCCTCTTAGGGCTTCACCTATACATTGTTGGGTATGCAGATCTGCTACATAATCTGATCAAAGATGGTTGCAATATGATGTACAATTAGATCTATGCAAGAAGGGATGATCCCTTCCCTAGATCCTTAGGCTAAAAGCTCAAGATCTAGCTCCTCCAATCTCCTCCACTGAAAATAATTGTTGAATGATCAACACCTTCGGAAAATTGTGTTGTAAGAGAGAGAGAGAGAGGCTTAATAGCCTCCTGCTAAATAGGTCAAATTAGCTCCTGAATGATGGAAACAATAGATCCAATGTGAGGAGATGATCCCTCACAGGATTTCCAGCCGAAATGCTGAAAACTTCCTTCCTCCAATAGATCTACAATATTGCACTACGCAATCCTTGAGGAGACTGCTTCTGCATGGAGGTAAAATACAATTTCCTGAATGCCGGATTTAGATATGCTGCTCCTGGAAGACTGAATTGAAGAAAAAAGTGGCAGGATGAATCCTCCACCAATTTCCCAGCTGAATGCTAGAAACAACCTCCTAAATATGGCACTAATGCTCGATAAGGAATAAAACTCAATTGAAAACCTTCACAGAGTAGGCACTCGAAGTCCCCCGTGGGTAAGGGTGGGATTTCTGCTTTCATCAATAAGCTTTAAGGACAAATCTTTTTTAGGAAGGTAATGTTATGAATAAATTGATATAAATAATGATTAATTAGCTAATAGTTATTAATGAAGAGGCATGTCTAGATGGGACATGACCTTCCATGAAGAGGCACTTGTGTAGTATATAAGCAGGCCCCTCACTCTCAAATGTATCATTATTCTTCAAACACTTTATATATATTAATATTTGTATCTTCAATGGATATTTTAATATTCTAATTATTTTGGTGTATTTGACTTGAAGAACGAACTTTTTTGTTCCAACTATTGATTTTATAGCATCGGGAAATGTTCCAAGTCTCAAATTTAGTGAAGAGGCTTGGACAGTAATTATCCAAAGAACCCAAAAACCGTTTGTGGAAATTCCACTCAAATATTGCTTTATTAAAACAATTAATTATTTTAATGAAAACCCTAAGTCTAAACTTAGGGAAATTAAATAATTAAAGAGTATTAATAAAGCAGAGTGTGAATCTTCTAGAAAACGGATATCAAGTCATCTTTTAATCTGAGCCATTGATTAAAAATATAATCTTGGTCATTGATTCATCAGCGACAAGATTATAAGAAGAGGCTTGAGGGTCATTTTGAAATCAAGTTGGGGACATTCTCAGTACCCGAAGGAAATTGATTCTAAAGTAAGAGAAATCAATTTCAGTGGGTGAGTTTGAAGAGGCGGGATTGCAGAAGTAGAAGAACGAGGGAGAATTCAGCAAACTGAGAAGCAGAAGGTAGAAGGGTGAAGGGAAGGGATTGTTGAGCAACAACACCAACCCCTCCATGAAACGTTATGCAGTCTAGGGAGGGACTGCACACAGGAGCTACGCAAGATGACGTAGATGGTCTAAAAGGTCACCTCGAGAGTCGGGAATACTTTCGGTGTGTCTGGAAAATTCATGCCAAGTGTATGCTAATTTAATTTTCTCACCAAACTTCTATAAAATATCTTTTCATTTCTGAAGATAAATACAAACCCTCATCTGCTACCCGATTTTCCCACATTGGATTTTTCCAGGGACAATTGTCCAAAAATAACTGTGTTCATATGGTTGTTACTATTGTGCTACTTGTATAATTTTTTGTTCTTCTGCTTTTGATTAGAGTGAAGTACTGCAACTGTATTTATTTCAAATTTATTGAATCATCTGTAAATAACTTATCTAATAAATAGGAGAAATAAACCAATCACTGCAGTAATAATTTTCAGATCTAAAAATTTCACATGGTATATGAGAAAAAGGCTAAAGGCAGAAAGGGAGGATCTGTTGTGGAACAAAGATATGACATCTGAAAGGGTTCATGCAGTTAGAGGGACTCACACAGTCCTCCAAAGCATGCAGAAACACAGAGGGAACATGACATAACAGTGTTGGCATCCATATTAGAGGAGGATCTTGCTTGTGTGTCAAGCACGACTCCTCCAAGTGTTTGGTATATTGACAATAGACCATATGCTCACATGACGAGGGTTCGAGAATGCTTTTTGAGCTACCAAGAAGAACATATGAATTTCCATATTAGTATGGGAAACAAGACCAAGTGTAACCCCGTTGGAAGAGGTACCATAACATTTCAGACATAATCTGGCAACAAGATTCAGGCAACAAACGTTCTACATGTACTAGGGTGGGGACGAATTTGCTCTCAGTGTCTCAGCTTCAGAACAAGGGTTATGACATATACTTTATTGGAAACAAAGTGTATTTCAAACATCCTGTTGTGCCTCTGTAATTTAGCAAAGTGGCAAGACTAAATGTTGCAAAGACTACATTCAAAAACCACTTTGGGATTCTATTATCTAGCCCGCCTGAATCCAGAGAGGGATCTCTCTATAAGTGCAAAGATTGATTTATCTTTCAAGGTTTTTAGTATGATATTAGGCTAGTTAGTGAGAACAAAGGTTTTTTTTTGTTTGGTTGGTCAGGTATGATCTTTAATTGAGTGGAAATTCCTAAAAATGAATGAGTTTCAGAGGGGTGAAGGTGTGAATAATAAAAACAAGGTTCAACTGATAGGATAGGTATGAAGAAGCACTTAATACATTGGGCTATGGAGTCACAAAAGGTTTTAATTGCACAACAATTTTCAAGAGTGGTCCATGGGGCAAGTCATCTATAACAAAGGATTCTTTACGTTAAATGATGGGATGGGACATTAAAGTGTTGAGAACAAAGTAAAGCTAACAACTCAATCAATAATAAATTAACTCTGCTAGACAACAAAAAGCCTTTAAGCAATTGTTTTGAAGTAAACCAAAGGACAGGACTAACCATAGACTTCTTTGGACAAACTTGTACTAAAGCCAACTTATCAAACAAACAATCCAGTAATCCACATGACTACTTTCAAAAAGGTTGAAAACATATAAGAAAACAAAGTGTAGCTTAAGATCAAGTAAGATATCATTAAAATCTAGGCCTGCTTTTAGCATACTCTTAGGGAAACTTTCATACAACCTTTGGAGAAAAAACTAGAAGACAGGGCAAACCATAAACTTTCCTAGTTCAACTCTACTTAGCATTTAATAAAAATATCATTCAAGAACAATGTTTAAAGTTTAGACAGTAAGACATGGGCTCACCAACATTCCTTGACTGTTTGGACTGTATTAAATCATTCTTAAATACACAATTGGAGGAAAACATAAATATAAAGCTTATTAGTGAGAGTAGGGTACTTTTAAGAGTAAATCCTAGTTCTATATTTGCTATTCTTTATCAAAGAAAATGAACAATTTTATGGAAAACAAGTACAATGAGAGGTACATCACCAATGGTATAGACCAGAATCCCATGAATCAGCTTGTATATTTATGTCAATCCAGTTACATACTTCAAGTCCAATGTTTCAGTAGAGCAACAACTTCTCTTCTCAGCCTAACTTCTCTGATTACAAACAGAGCTTCAACATCTTCTGAAAACTATTTACATGCATAGAGTTTCGAGCAACAAGTGTTACATTAATAGTCCAACAACCAACAACATCTCATCTTCTTCAGAAGTATTTATAGAAGAAAAGAGGAGGTGGGATGAAAGAAAAGGTCTATAGTTCAATTAATACAATTTAATGCTTCTCTGCCTTTGAGAGGCTCAATGGATAAGTTTTCTGATATTTCTCTGTATTAATTGGTTTTCACTAAGTATTAAGCTACTTGGAAGTTTTTGTTGACTTTAAAAATCTTTAAGCAGGTTGGCAATAACTCTGGCTGTCTTTAAACAAAATATCACTGACTAGGAAATAACTATACCTTCTTTTGATTTATTGAGGCTCCAGGTGGCACTTTGGTAGCTGAAAGGATAAATGGCCTCTGATGTGGCAGTGGAGGCCTCTTTACTGATATTTTTCTTTGTTTTTCCTTAAAACACTAATCTGTTCTTGAGCTGCGTTTAGGCTTAATTAGGCCTTGATGTTTGTTTTCGGGTCTTTGTTCTTTAACACTGTCTTTATCCCTTTAACTTGTGGATTAAAACTCTAATCTTCTGGCTTTGGTATTAATCACCCTTTAACATTGATTCTTCATTACTTATACACTTTGTTTGTCTTGATTATACAGGTGCCTTTCTGCTATTGGAGGGTTTCTGTTAAACCCTGGATCGTAATCTATTTGATTTAAACTTGGATTTCAAACCTTGTAGATCCTTTCTTCTTTGATTTTAAGCCACAAAATTGTCATTTTGGGCCGAAAATTTCACCTGACTGTGACTATGGAAATACACAAAGAAACCACCATTAAATCCTGCAAAAAACACAACAAATTGTTAAGAAAACCTGCGGATGATGGTTTGACTTCATTCAAAGGTTTGGTGGAGGAGGTTTGGAGCTGTGCGAAATGGGAAAATGCAGCGATAGGAGGAAAAAACCTTGGCAGAATAGGTAACCAGGTGCAGATGGAGTTTGGGCGCGATGACGAACAGGAGCCGTTGGATTAGAACAATCAATGGTTGAGATTGTCCGATGAAGTCACTTGGGAGAATGGATGAAGGAAAATGACTTGGGGTTGCGATATAATGAGAGCCGTTCGATCTTAGAGATCGACGGCT
The DNA here is from genome assembly GCA_034641835.2 of Pinus albicaulis. Lineage (NCBI taxonomy): Eukaryota > Viridiplantae > Streptophyta > Pinopsida > Pinales > Pinaceae > Pinus > Pinus albicaulis. The sequence continues at coordinate 1,584,315,034 of CM076570.1, forward strand.
GAGATAAAAAAAAAAAATATTCGGGAGTAAGTTAGGTGGAAAATAAAATGGGGGTGAGATTAAATCATAATCATTCAATCTTCGGAGATCAACGACTAGGATCGAGTCGGAAGCAACATCGCAGGGGGCAGCGGTTTGGTGGAAAACCTAGAATGGTTTTCGTGTGGGCTCTGGGGGGTAGGTGGTATTCACAAAAAAAACGCCATTCCATACATCCTTCGACACGTGTATTTTGAAAACCGCCCATATCATGCAAAAGTAGCACACTGGGAAGGGAGGCCAAAAATTACGCGAGATTGTTTCTGAGTCGTCAGATGATGGGCAACAGATTGAACGGTGTAGGTTGAGTGTGATCGATGAAGAGATGTGCGAAGGATGAAGCAGTGGGACCAACGATTGTGTCAGCGCTTTGTCGCGTAGTGGACAGGTTAAATGAAAAGTCGGGTTCATCGCGTTACGTCCCGATCATTTGATCTGATGAATGGACGATTGAGATTTAACAAGGAGGCGGAGGTTTTGAACAGGGAAAAGGTAAGGCCTGTTGGACTAGCGGAAGAATAGGGCCCGATGGCCATTGATCTGCAGAGATCAACGGTCTATAATTGTTTTAAATCATAACATCGGGGTAATGAAAAAAAAAGGAAAGTAAGGTTTCGGAAAAGGTTTTTAGGCATTTAAGCGCCCGATTGCGGGGCTTCAGCCACATGAAGGTAAGGTGCTGAAGGAAGTAAGCCCCCAGGGGCTTAAGAACCTCATAGTGTAGAAAAGGATTTTTAGGCCAAAAAACAGTGATTTTTAAGCCAAAATAAGGGTTCTGATAGATGAAAGGAGGGAATTTAAAACCAAATAAAGGGGAGATATAAGGTTTTAAGGGGCTTTTTGATGATTTTGAAGGTTAGATGAAGGCTTATAAATGGATTTCATGGAGGAAACAAGGATGAAAATGGTGGAATTTTTTTGAGTGAAAGGGGGATTGAAATGATGGAAAATGGGCTTCTTAAGCAGTTTTCTTTGGTTAACAGCAAGGTTCTTTAGGATTAAAAGTGAAACAGCAGTGAAGATTAACTCAAAGGTTAGTTATCATCATAAAACTTCAAGAACTCACAATTTGGACATGAATTGTTTCTTGAAGGCTAAAAAGATCTAGCCACCATTTGGTATGAAAAATTCTTATAGGTGGCTAATAGTGGCTCTACATGGGGATGGCATCTTCTTGAAGGTGTCAAGAACTTCAGACAATTTTCTCTGGAAGCTAATCAGTGCCTTACACTTTCATAGTCTTTTACTTGTAATCAGCTGCTTTAACAAAAATGATTAGAACTTATCATATCAGCAGAAAATTATTTCCCAAACAACTACGTACACAACCTACTTCCTAACATTTTCTTTCTTCTTTCAGAGTGCATTTGGACTGGCAAACTCTTTTTATTAACATTTTATTTTTTTGAGAATAGGAAATTAATCTATTTCTACTCTTATTTCTCCATGAACTCAGTTTAAACATTTCAGTTCATAAATTCTCTACCTAACTACTATCTGTCAGGATTAGACTGTCTGGCAGACTTTTATTCTCTAAATTTTGAAACATGAAATTTAAAAGCAGTCAAACTAGGATTAAACAGTCTAACTTGTTGCTGATCTATGGCATCAAAACAAGCTGCACATAGACTAAAATTTGCAATAAATTAAAACAAAAATGTGAAGGCTTAAGATTTGAAAATTCCAAAACATCCTTCATTATTTCTTCAGCTCTAGTTTTGAATTTGTTTGAGTTGTTTCCTCTTTCTTTCCTAGTTCAAGTTTTGAGTATATTGGAACCAGTTTATTTACTCCCTTTGACTCAAGTTTTAATCTAATTAGAGCCATTCTTCTTTTGAGATTCATAGGTTCAGTTTTGAGCTTGTTTGAACCTTTGTTTTTCTACCCTAATCTACCTTACTGATAAGCCAAGATTATGTTGTTTGGCTTATCTAATTCACTAACATAACAGCGGTAAATTGAAAAGCTAATTAGTCATGATTAGGCTGTATGACTAACTAGAAGTGTGTTTTTTAGGAGTGGCATTTGAGCTTGCACACTTTCAGATTTTATCTCTCTTTTTTGGTATGGGGTTGTACCTGTCTTGTTTTACAATCTGCCCTCTTTTCTTTTCTATTGTTTTTGTATTTTTATTTTTCTAACTTTGAAAGCAATGACAGATATGATATTTACAATGAGAAAAATAAAAAGGCTTCAAACTAGTGTAGTCAAGAAAAATAATGTTTGAGCATCCTGCCATTGACAGAACCCCCAAAAAATTTCAGTTCCATTCACTTCCTGCAAGAAATAAGCGTTGTTACCAGCAGTAGAATGAATGAGATAATGGTCAAGCCATAAGTTATCAAATTTTTCATGCTTGCCCTTATCTTCTCTCCTGGAATCCCACTTCAAAACTTTGTCACCAATGTTGAAATCACTGGCCTTTGTCCTTTTATCAAACAACTTCTTGATGTTTTATTGCTTATGTAGTGCCCTGTTGTAGACTTCTTCTCTAGTTTGTTGAAGATGTATAGTCTGATTGATTCTTCTTGTTACCAGCAGTAGAATGAATGAGATAAGGGTCAAGCCATAAGTTATCAAATTTTTCGTGCTTGCCCTTATCTTCTCTCCTGAAATCCCACTTCAAAACTTTGTCACCAATGTTGAAATCACTGGCCTTTGTCCTTTTATCAAACAACTTCTTGATGTTTTCTTGCTTATGTAGTGCCCTGTTGTAGACTTCTTCTCTAGTTTGTTGAAGATGTATAGTCTGATTGATTCTTCTTGTCATATCATTATCTTCAGACTGTACTTCTTAGATCAGCTTCATGATTGGCACTCCTAGAATGGTTGGAAAAATTGCATCTGCTCCATAAACTCGCTAGTAGGGTGACATTCCAATTGATTTCTTAAATGTTAATCTGTCAGCCCATAGTGCATGTACTAGCTTTGTATGCCATGATTTCTTATTGTCTTCCAGCAACTTTTTAATTATATTCACCAAAATTTTGTTTGAGGATTCTACCAACCCATTACCTTGAGGGTAATAAGCAGTAGAATGACCCAATTTAATCTGATATTTATGACAGAATTCAACCATCTTTTTTAATCCAAATGCAGTAGCATTGTCAGTGATAATCTTCCTAGGACAGCCAAATCTAGATAGGATATGATTTTCAAGGAATTTTATGATGACAGAGTCATTGGCTTGCCTAGAAGGGATGGCTTCTATTCATTTGGTAAAGTAATCTGTTGCAGTGAGGATCCATCTATGTTGGGCAGATGAGGCTGGATGGATTTCCCCAATGAATTCTAAACCCCACTGTTGAAAAGGAAATTCAATAACGATTGGATGCAAGGGTAAGGGAAGCAATTTTCTTTTGCCTTCAAAGAGTTGCCATTTTTTATAGGCAATAATCATTTTATGGACATCTTGAAAGAGAGTGGGCCAATAGTAGCTAGCTCTAAGGATTTTATTGGCAGTTGTCTTCCAATGGAGGTGGCCTCCACATTCTCTTTCGTGGAACTCATGCTTGATCTTATCTGCATCATTCTTAGGAAAACATTTAAGCAATAATCCACTAGAATTTTTCCAATATAGACATTTATCCAAAATGCAGTAATTAACAACTTTCAACTTTAAAAATCTTGCCTTTGTTTTAGACAAATCAGGAGGTGTATTCAAGTTGAGCAAAACATATAAAATATCAGCATACCAAGATGAAAACAGAAAATGATCTTCAATAATGGGAGTTCACAACTCCTCATGTTCATCTAATGCATCTATCATGTTTATATCAAGAGCTTCAAAATTAGACTCAGCCATTAATCTTGATAGTCCTTGGCCCTTTATGAATTTAGTGGGCTTGATTTCTAAATCATATTCAAGTATCACAACAATCCACTTTCCTCTTTTGCCATCTGGATCCTGGGTTAAAATTTCTTTTACAACTGAGTTTAGCACAAATGCAATAATGTGGGAATGTAAAATATAAACTTTGAAGTCTTTTAAGGCTTTGACTAAGGAAAAGGCTTATTTTTCCATGATATTGTACTTCAGAAGTGCATCTCTCAATGCCTTACTAAATAATGCAATTGGCTACTCTTGTCCCTTCAAGTTTTTCTGTAATAGGACAACAACTATAGTGTGTTCTGATGCAAATGAAAAAATGATGAAATCCTTTGTAAAATCAGAACTAATAAGAACTGGTGTTTTGGTTAGTGCTTGTTTTACCAGTTCAAATGACTTCTTTGCTTCTAAGGTCAATTTAACTCCTTCTTCCTTTTTGAGCATATTTGTTATGTTTCTAAGGAGTTCAGCTAGATTGGGTATGAACCTTCTCAACAAATTAATCTTCCCAATAAAATATTGAATTTCCTTGATGTTTCTAAAATAGTTGATTTGCAATATACGCTCAATCCTCTTTGGGTCTATCTTAATCCCTTCTTTTGATATGATGTGTCCAAGTAGTTTGCCTTCTTGGAGACCAAACATTGTTTTCTTTGGATTTAAAGATAACCCATATTTTCTGCATTTCTCAAAGACTTTTCTCAAGTGTTCTAGGTGTTCTTCATCTGTTTTGGAAAAAACGGTGATGTCATCAAGGTAAATAATGATGAAATAGCCTAATTCTTCTGAGAATTCAATATCCATGGCTCTCTGAAAAGTAGCACCAGCATTCATTAAACCAAAGGGCATTTTCACATACATGAAAGTACCCCAAGGTGTAGTAAAGGCTTTTTTGATTTGATCATTAGGATGTACTAGAATTTGATTGTAACCTGAGAAGCCATCTAACAAAGAAATCTTTTTAGAACCAACTACCTTTTGTAAAATGTGATCCATCTTGGGTAAAGGATAGTTGTCCTTTAATGAGGCTTTGTTTAAGTTCCTTAAATCAATACAAAGCCTTATTTCTCTTGTTTTCTTTCTAACTGAGACTAGATTAGACACCCAATCTAAATTTCTAACACGGACTATAATTCAAGCATCAAACATTTTCTTAATTTCTTTCTCAACCAAAGGTAATTGAACAGGGTTGATTATGCGCAATTTTTGTCTATAGGGCTTCTGGTTTTCTTTGAGAGGTATCTTATGCTGAATTATCTCTGTGTCATATGATTTTAGATCATCATAACTCCATGCAAACACATCAGAAAATTCTCTAAACAGCTCAATATATTTCGGTTTGATGTGAGCTGGCAATGTTCTAGACAGTTTGATCATTTTTTGTTTTTGTTTACTTCCTATGTTACATTCTTCTACTTCAGTTTCAATGCGTTTCAGTTTTTGTTTTTTGGCAACATCATTGAAATCAAACAATTCTTCTAATGGGACCAGACCTTTTGGCAAGCTTTGAGTGTTAGATTGCAACATTTCTAAGTCTTCTTTTTCCAATTCTGCACTAATTTCTGTGGTATTTTCAAGTTTATTAGATAACAGATTTATATCAGCAACATCTGGAGACTTTACTTCTTCATCAAGTGGATTTTCTTCCATAGGACATTGTTGGTCATAATCTGAATCTAAACTTGGAGGCTCAAATTCATTTATGTACTGTAAGAAGTCTTCTATTTGTTTATCTCCCTCAAACACTTGCCAGTATTTTTCATTGTCTGGGACAGCTGGTCTAAATTTGACTTGGGTGGTGCATTGCTTGGTTTCATAAGGTGTTAGACAAGTTCTAACAGCAAAGGTTAAACCATTTGCAAGAACGTTTTGGTTTCTTGGGACAAAGATAAGTTGGAATTCATCAAATGTTTTTAATAATTCCATGACATCATTTCTGTAGGCTCTAAGTCTAGGGTGTTTGGCACTATATTCCCCATTCACTTACCTAATAATCAACTCTGAATCCCCATGAACTTTTATCCTTTTGGTCCCTAATTTTTTCAATAAGTGTAGGCCTAAAAGGAGGGCTTTGTACTCAGCTATGTTATTTGTACATTGAAAACTTAACCTGTATGAATGCCCTTCAGCATGATTGTTTTCTGTGTTATGTATCCAAATGCCTGCTCTGGCATCATTTTTAGTGCAAGACCCATCAAAATTCATACTCCAAAGAGGACTAGTTTTAGATTTATTAGTTTGACTATTATCCTCTTTATCTATTGTGCTTTTAGATTGTTTTTGTAAGTCAGCACTATGTTGAAATTGATTTAGTTCCTCATGTTCTTCATTATGTGGAGGACTCTTCTCTTGACTCTCAAAGTTTACAACCAATGGATAACTGTTTTGTAGCCCTAGACCTGTGATTTGTTTGCTATGATTTTCTGTTTTGGAAAACTGTTTTGATGCTTCTGTCTTGTCATTCTCTTTTTTTGTGTCTGCCACTATGTTATAGTGAGGGGTGGCCACTAAGTCAGTTAAAATTTCTTGCTCATCAAGTGTTTCATGATTGAAGAGGATAAATGAGTCAAGGCATGTATGCATAGAATAAAGAGGAGAGTTTTCCGATCTCTCTTGGCTACTAACCATGTATTGCATGTGAGATTCCCTATAAAGTCTTCTAGTTTGATTAAAAACAGGGATAGTAGCATATGTCATATCCATTTGCATTGTTTCTTGTAACTTAGCTCCCCATGATCTTGATAACAACATACCATATTTGGGGGGTACATCAGCGACTACGATATCCATCACTAAACACTTAGCTGGAATTTGTGTTAAGTTTACACATAGGTCTTTGATCAAGCCTAAACATTTCACTCTACTGAAGTCAAAGGAGTATAGATCTTTGTATGGTCTAGTGATTTCAAGGCCTAGACTCTCCATCACTGATTTGGGCATTAATTTGTGAGACGCCCCTGAATCATGCATAGCATTATGTAAAAAAAATTCATGAATTTTCAAACTAACATAAAATGGAGGAACTGGCCCTTCTTGATATCTTCCCTCAATCTTAGGAAATAATTAAGAGCTCTGGTTGATCATCATTGAAGTTTACAGTGTCATTATTTTCTGCTATGTTGAAAGCTTTAAAAATTTGTGATCTATATACATCTCGGGTGACTAATTCAGCGAGGGGAACAGAGATTTTAATCGTGGCAATTTCTTGTTCCAAACTAAAAGGCAGCTGACTTTTTACAATGTTTGTTTCAGCCTTATTAATCACCACTTTATCAACAAGATCAGCTTGTTGATTTCCTCTATTTACACTGGTCAAAATTGTTTTAATAGGAGCACTAGCTGAGGTGCTAACGCTGCTAAGATCTACACTTTGTTTTTCATTCATTTGAATGCCTTTATATTTGTTTTGATCAGATTTTACAGCCAATGTTTTGTCTTTCTGTTTTGTAACTTTGGTTTTGTTCACGAGGCTGTTTTTTGTATAATTTTCAGAGGTCTTAGTTTTGGGATTTTCCTGATTCTTTTTACTCCTAAGGTCATATTTTTTTGGAGTCTCTATGATGACATTTTCCAATTCTTAATAGTAATTTTCATCTTCCATTCTTCCATCATCATAGGGTGTACATAAACCTTGTTTCCTATTCTGAGGAACATCAAAAGTATCATTGTCTACTCCCAACATGTTTATGTCATCTTCCTCTGTTTGTTCAATTGTTTCTTCAACCTCACTTACATAGTTTTCTTGGAAAGGAGGTCTGATCTGTGGATCATCCTCTCTTTGTCTGTTTTGAGGTTGATTTCTCCTAAAATTCTGATTTTGATTTTGAGATTGATTTCTGTTTTGGGGAGCTGATTGGTTTTCTCTAGCTTGTGCTCTCTCAAGTATGCTCATCTTTTTCATCATCTCCTCCATCATTCTTTCCATTTTTGAGCTAGATGTGGAGGGTGCAGATTCCTCCCTAAATGATACTTTCTTTTCATTCCTCATCCTTGCTCTTTTCTCAATCAAATTCACTTCCACAGCAAGAGCTCCTTTTTGCATGTCTTCTAGAGTCGAAGGGTCTCTTTCTCTTAGCTGATAAGCCATTTCAGGATCATATTTTTCGATAAACTTGTTCAAGGCTAAGCCTTGTGGAGGTTTCAAGTCTGGAGGAAGTGCATTATAAACATTATTGAATCTAGTGCAATAATTTTGAACACTTTCCCCAGTGTTTCTTTTGAAGTTGTTGTAATTTGAAAGTATTTGGAGAGGGTTTTTTCTAACTTCCCATTTGTTTAAGAACAATTGATGGAGAGCTTGGAGATCATTAATACTTTGAGAGGTTAAGCCTTTGAACCATTTTCTTGCTTCTCCCCCTAGACTTTGAGCAAACAATCTAAGTTTGACATTTTCATCATCAATCTCATTCCTATCAAAATAGTCATTCATCTTGTCCACATGTTGTGAAGCAACAATAGCACCACTGGCATCATATAATGGTATCTTGGATTGATAGTCCTGTGGCAAATTGACTAAAGGTAAAGGAAGGACTAGGGGAGCATACCATGTTTCCATGATAGGAGGTTGTGGAAAAAGTGGGGGGTTTACAAGTTGAGGATGTAAGATGGGAGGAGGTTGATGGAATGGGGTGATTTGAACAGTGGGTGTATGGATAACAGAAGTGGATGGACCAGCAAGAGATTGTTGAGAAAATCTAGGATGAGAGAAACCAAAATTATGGATGAAATGGAAATCAGGAGGGGTAGTTTCTCTGCTATCAAGATGTTCACCTCTATCTTGGGATGAAGGTGGAGACTCAAAATCTATCTGATCTATATCATCAAGTGACCTAGTTCTGAATCGGTTTCTTAAGTCAACTTGTGAATTTTGTAGAGCTACAAGGTTTTCAGGAACAGAATTAGCTCTATGGAGTGATCTAACAATAGTTGAAGCTTGAGCCTTGGGAGATTTCCTAAGAATACTTTCTGGATTATCAACTATCTTAGGAGGGTTTGGGCCAGGATGGCTCCTAGTATGAATTCTTTTTGAAGCCACAGTGTAGTGTTTTAGACCCACTATTCAAAAAAGTTTAGCCAAATATGACAATCTTTAAGAGGCAAACTAGTCTACTGAAAAAAAAAACTTAATTCTCAAGTTTCTTTACTGAGTTTAAATGATGTTATGATAAAAGGTTTCCCAGTGGAGTCTTTGGAAAACCAAGGAAAATCAGCAGGCCTACTGATCTTCAGTGGAGTCACCAGGTGAAGGATTTTTACTTGATTTCAGGGCTTGAAATTCGTTCACCATCAGCAATCAAAACCACTTTAGGCAGACACTGGATTCATTTAAAAAATGGGATTATCTGAGTTGTAAATTTATCTATTACTTCAGAAAGTCCCCAGTATGGTCGCCAGAAAATGTTGTGCCTTTGTAATTTAGTAGAGTGATAACACTAAATGTTGCAAAGACTACATTCAAAAACCACTTTGGGATTCTAGAATCTAGCCCTCCTGAATCCAGAGAGGGATCTCTCTATAAGTGCAAAGATTGATTTATCCTTCAAGGTTTTTAGTTTGATATTAGGCTAGTTATTAAGAACAAGGGTTTTTGTTTGTTTGGTTGGTCGGGTATGATCTTTAATTGAGTGGAAAATCCTTAAAATGAATGAGTTTCAGAGGGGTGAAGGTGTGAATAATCAAAAAAAGGTTCAGCTGATAGGATAGGTATGAAGCAACACTTAATCCATTGGGCTATGGAGTCACAAAAGGTTTTAATTGCACAACAGTTTTCAAGAGTGGTCCATGGGGCAAGTCATCTATAACAAAGGATTCTTTAGGTTAAATGATGGGATGGGACATTAGAGTGTTGAGAACAAAGTAAAGCTAACAACTCAATCAATAATTAATTAAATGTGTTGGACAAGAAAAATCCTTTAAGCAACTATTTTGAAGTAAACCAAAGGACAGGGCTAACCATAGACTTCTTTGGACAAACTTGTACTAAAGCCAACTTATCAGAAAAAAAATCCAGTAATCCACATGATTACTTTCAAAAATGATGAAAACATATAAGAAAACAAAGTGTAGCTTAAGATCAAGTAAGATATCATTAAAATCTAGGCCTGCTTTCAGCATACCCTTAGGGAAACTTTCATACAACCTTTGGAGAAAAAACTAGAAGATAGGGCAAACCATAAACTTTCCTAGTTCAACTCTACTTAGCATGTAATGAAAATATCATTCAAGAACAATGTTTAAAGTTTAGACAGTAAGACATGGGCTCACCAACATTCCTTGACTGTTTGGACTGTATTAAATCATTCTTAAATACACAATTAGAGGAAAACATAAAGATAAAGTTTATCAGTGAGAGTAGGGTACTTTTAAGAGTAAATCCTTGCTCTATATTTGTTGTTCTTTATCCGAGAAAATGAACAATTTTATGGAAAACTTAAGAAGGAAAACAAGTACAATGAGAGGTACATCACCAATGGTATAGGCCAGGATCCCATGAATCAGCTTGTATATTGATGTCAATCCAATTACATACTTCAAGCCCAATGTTTCAGTACATCAACAACTTCTCTTCTCAGCCTAACTTCTTTGATTACAAACAGAGCTTCAACAGCTTCTGAAAACTATTTACATGCAGAGAGTTTCGAGCAACAAGTATTACATCAATAGTCCAACAACCAACAACATCTCATCTTCTTCAGAAGTATTTATAGAAGAAAAGAGGAGGTGGGATGAAAGAAAAGGTCTCTAGTTCAATTAATACAATTTAATGCTTCTCTACCTTTATAAGGCTCAATGGAGAAGTTTTCTAACATTTCTCTGTATTAATTGGTTTTCACTAAGTATTAAGCTACTTGGAAGTTTTTGTTGACTTTAAAACTCTTTAAGCAGGTTGGAAATAACTTTGGTTGTCTTTAAACAAAATATCACTGACTAGGCAATAACTATACCTTCTTTTGATTTATTGAGGCTGCAAGTGGCACTTTGGTTCTGAAAGGATAAATGGCCTCTGATGTGGCAGTGGAGGCCTCTTTACTGATATTTTTCTCTGTTTTTCCTTAAAACACTTTAATCTGTTATTGAGTTGTGTTTAGGCTTAATTAGGCCTTGATGTTTGTTTGCGGGTCTTTGTTCTTTAACACTATCTTTATCCCTTTAACTTGTGGATTAAAACTCTAATCTTCTGGCTTTGGATTTAATCACCCTTTAACATTGATTCTTCATTACTGATACACTTTGTCTGTCTTGATTATACAGGTGGCTTTCTGCTATTGGAGGGTTTTTGTTAAACCCTGGATCATGATCCATTTGATTTAAACTTGGATTTTAAACCTTGTAGATCCTTTCTTCTTTGATTTTAAGCCACAGAATCGTCATTCTGGGTCGAAAATGTCACCTAACTATGATTGTGGAAATACACAGAGCAACCACCATTAAATCCTACAAAAAACACAACAAATTGTTAAGAAAACCTGTAGATGATGGTTTAACTGCGTTCAGAGGTTTGATGGAGGAGGTTTGGAGCTGTGCGAAATGGGAAAATGTAGCGATAGGAGGAAAAAACCCTAGCATAATAGGTAACTAGGTGGAGATGGAGTTTTGGCGCGACGGCGAACAGGAGTCGTTGGATTAGAAAAATCAACGATTGAGATCGTCCGATGAAGTCGCTGGGGAGAATGGATGAAGGCAAACGAATTGGGGTCGCGATATAATGAGAGTTGTTCGACCTCAGAGATCGACAGCTGAGATAACAAACGAAAATATTCGGGAGTAAGTTAGGTGGAAAATAAAATGGGGGTGAGATTAAATCAAAACCGTTCGATCTTCGGAGATCGATGGCTAGGATCGAGTCGAGAGCAACATCGTGGGGGGCGACTGTCTGGCGGAAAACCTGGAATGGTTTTCGCGCGGGCTCTGGGGGGGTAGGTGGTATTCACAAAAAACGTGATTCCATACATCCTTCGACACGTGTATTTTGAAAACTGCCCATATCGCATGGAAGTAGCGCACTAGGAAGGGAGGCCAAAATTTACGCGAGATTGTTTCTGAGTCGTCGGATGATGGGCAAAAAATCAAACTGCGCAGGTTGAGTGCGATCGATGAAGAGATGTGCGAAGGATGAAGTAGTGGGACCGACGATTGCGTCAGCGCTTTGTCGCGTAGTGGACGGGTAAAATGAAAAGTCGGGTGCATCAAGATGCGTCCCGATCGTTTGATCTGATGAATGGACGATCGAGATTTAATAAGGAGGCGGAGGTTTTGAACAAGGAAAAGGTAAGGCCTGTTGGACTAGCGGAAGAATAAGGCCCGATGGCCATTGATCTGCAGAGATCAACGGTCCATAATTGTTTTAAATCATAATGTCAGGGTAATGAAAAACAAAGGAAAGTAAGGTTTCGGAAAAGGTTTTTAGGCCTTTAAGCGCCCGATTGCGGGGCTTCGGCCACATGAAGGTAAGGTGCTAAAGGAAATAAGCCCTCAGGGGCTTAAGAACCTCATAGTGTAGAAAAGGAATTTTAGGCCCAAAAACAGTGATTTTTAAGCCAAAATAAGGGTTCCGTTAGATGAAAGGAGGGAATTGAAAACCAAATAAAGGGGAGATATAAGGTTTCAAGGGGGTTTTTGATGATTTTGAAGGCTAGATGAAGGTTTAAAAAGGGATTTCATGGAGGAAACAAGGATGAAAATGGTGGAATTTTTTTGAGTGAAAGGGGGATTGAAATGATGGAAAATGGATTTTTTAAGCAGTTTTCTTTAGTTAACAGCAAGGTTCTTTAGGATTAAAAGTGAAACAGCAATGAAGATTAACTCAAAGGTTAGTTATCATCACAAGACTTCAAGAAGTCACAATTTGGACATGAATTGTTTCTTGAAGGCTAAAAAGATCTAGCCATCATTTGGTATGACAAATTTTTATAGGTGGCTATCACATCCTAGCTGGAGAATGAAGGCACAAATTGGAGTAAAGAGTCATACGCTATATAATCTCCAGCTTGAATCCCCCATGGCCCTAATTGGCAGTACAAACAAAAAATATCTGAATGAATTATGGCACAGAAGGATGGGGCATCTACATCATGGAGCCTTGAATATTCTCAAGAATACTGTGATAGGAGATCCTGAACTCAGCACAAGGAGAGATGAAGTCTATAGGGGATGCGTACTAGGGAAGTATGCTAAAGCAACATTTCCAAGAAGGAGCAGCAGGGCCAAGAGCGTATTGGAACTAATACACTTGGATATTTGCAATCCAATGTCCACAACCGCTCTCAATGGTGAAAAGTATTTTTTCTACCTTTATTGACGATCATTCCAGGAAGACTTGGATCTATTTTCCCAAAACCAAAGATGAAGTCTTTGTGAGAATATTAGATCTACTAAAATAGTTATATATCTAAGAAACCAACAACATATCAACATATAAATAAGAACAGAAAGAGAACAAGGAAAAAGAATACAACAGATATACATGGTTCACCCAATTGGGCTACATCCACGGGAAAGTTTTCTTTTATTATCTCTAGAAATCTCCTGCAATCTTACAAAGAAAGCAACTACAAATAACCCGATACAAATAACAATATGAGCACAAAATAAAATGTGATCCATTTCGAAAAGGCTCCCTTGACCCTATTATATAACCAAATATGTGGAGGAATTACTCTCACATATTGAATGTGGGATAATATAATTCTCCAAAATAACACCTCTTTCTATAATAAATGGGTACAAGAGTATACTATGCGATAATGAATATGGGAGATAATGTGTTACTCTTTTACATAAGATTGTATTCAACTTTTGACATAATACAAAGACATTATTACCTTCCAAGGAATATAATATATTCGAACACTCCCCCTTAATAATGGTTGGGAGAAGAAAGGATTCATTACTACTCCCCCTTGATGACAACTTCCCTCATCCCAAGCAAAGAACGAAGATACACATACTTCGCTTTTGTCAAGGATTTGGTGAACATATCAGTTGCCTACTACTTGATAGGACAATAATCCAAAGAAATAATACCATCGGCAACAAGACCTCGAATATAATGAGCATCAAGGTCGAGATGTTTCGTTTTGGAGTGATATATTGGATTGTAAGCAAGTTGAATTGCACCATGATTATCACATTTCAACATGGTGGACGATTTCGAAACCAGACCAAGATCGGTAAGAACATGTCGTAACCAAACGGCTTTTTTAGTTGCTTCTTTGGCTGCTCTATACTCTGTTTCACATGAAGATAAAGAAAGAGTCTTCAACTTCTTGTTGGACCAATATATCGGACCTGAACCAAGTTTAAATATGTAACCAATAGTTGACTGTCGATCAGAACTGTCACCTACCCAATCAGAATCTGTATAACTAGAGAGTAAAATTGTAGCATTACTCGAATAAAATACACCATAATGCAATGTCCCTTGTAAATATCGCAAAATTCTCTTGGTTGCCTTCCAACGACTTTTACGAGTTTGTTGCATGAACCGAGAAATCATATTGATGGCAAAAGAGAGATCTGATCTACTATGAGTTAAATATATTAAACTTCCAACGAGCTAACAATAAAGAGTAATATCAACTAGTGGAGTGGTACACTCAATAGTTAACTTTACACCGAATTGAAATGGTGTAGGAGCAGGTTTATAATTACTCATTTGGCAACGAGCCAATAGATCTGCCGCATATTTAGGTTGAGAGAGAAAAATACCATCGGCCATATGACAGATCTGAAGACCCAATAAATAGTGCAATGTACTGAGATCTATCATCTCAAACTGCTTCTCAAGAGCAATTTTCATATCTTTAATTAATACAAGCTGGTTCTCGGTGATAATTAGATCATCCACATATAAAACAATGATGAGGAAATTATCACCAAAGTTCTTAACATACAGATTTGGATCAGATATACAAAGGTTAAACCATTAATCAAGAAATATGCATCAATTTTATCATACCAAGCCCTAGAGGCTTGTTTTAGACCATATAAAGATTTGTGTAATTTGCATACTAAACTAGTTATGTATCTAAGAAGATGGAGTGTAAAAACTTTGGTAAACTTGATAAATATATATTATTATTGATAAAATGTGAGATATGAGATATGATTACAATGGGGAATCACCAAGGCTTTAAATATAGCCTCATGGTGTCCCTTGGTGAAGAGGCATGATCTTTGATCATGCCCTTTTCACTTAATAAAACCTAGGATAACTATATCTAACTAATAATTAATAAAATATACATAACATTGCCCCTCTCTTAAAGATGCTTTGTCCTCAAAGCATACGTAACGATGGACAATGTTGACGAACTCCTGGGTTTCTTGAGCGGTGGGCTCTTGCTTCCCACATTTTAAAAAGATCGTGGAGCATATTCTCGAGTTCAATCTTTTGTTGATCTAGATAGTGAAAAGATCTGATATCGACAGGGTTGGATCTTGTCTTGACTTCTATTAGATGTTTGATTTTCCTATCTGGAGGCACTTTTATGGGTAGATCCTGGAATACTTTTTCGTGTGTTCGAACTAGTCCTTGTTCTTCTGATGACTCTTCGTGGCTCCCTTTTGAAGATAACATTTCTAACTGATGACATTGTACTGTAGATGTTGGCGCTCCTATTTGAATCATCTTCGTCATCAGAGAGGAAGATACGACTTGATCTTATGGGGCTTGGAATCCATACAACCTGTGTTTCTGCCCTTTCCACTTAAAACTTATAAACTGCTTCTGATGGTTGGCAGAATAAGTACCTAAAGTTTGTAGCCATTGAATTACTAAGACCACATCTACTCCTCGTAATGGAACGGTGTAGAATGGAGATTCTAAATGAAAGTTTTTTATCTTTAGTTTGACCTTATGGCATTTCCCTACTTTCTCAATCTTCTTACCATCGGCCACCATTGCCTTCATATTAGGCATGGGGAAGGTAAATATGTTAAGTCTTTTTGCCATGGTTGAATCTAGAAAATTGTGGGTACTGCCAGTGTCGACGAGAACCATTACGTTGTTGTTCTTGATATTTCCTCTTAACCTTAGGGTTTGAGGTTGTGATATGCTTGTCATAGCTGATAATGACACTTGCGGAATAGTTTCCCCATCCACTTCTGGAGAGAACTCTAAGTTGTCTTCTAATCCTTCTATATATGAATCATTATTGTTAGCGTCATTAGTTGCTTCACAATTGTATAGATTTTTCGCTTTTCCATTAGCACATATGTGCTTAGGGTCCCAGTTTTCACCGCAACGCTTGCACTTGCCCTCTCTCATTCTTTGTTTTTCCACACTATTTTTTTCTTCTTCACGAAGATGGAGTGGGACATATTTTGTGTCATCTATATTTTTCAGATTGAGGAAATATTTGTCTCGAATATACTTTTTCTGGTTTTGATAATCTTTCAAATTTCTTTTCAACAACTTTTTCTTTTTGCCTTGCTACTTCTACGGACGTAATTTCATGTAGTTAGAGCTCTTCTTGTATGTGGATTTTAAGTCCTGAGATGTAAGACTGGATTAGACGAGATTCCGACAATCCTGGTACTCGTGTTGCCAAGGTCTCCCATTCTCGAGTGTACTCATCCACATCTCCTTTTTGACGTAATTTGATAAACGTTGAAAAAAACTTTTCTTCTTTTATGCCTTGAAACCTTTTGAAGAATGCATCCTTAAATTTCCTCCAACTGATAGCGAGCGTCGTCTTTTTCCACCACATATACCAATTATCTGCTTCTCCTTCCATTTTCATGGAAGCATGTTTAATTTTTTCGTCATCACTAGTAATGTCATAAATCTCAAAATATTCTTCTGCTTTATTAAGCCATGCAACGCTATTTTTTTCATTACCATCAAATTTGGGTAGCTCGATTTTGGCTCTTCGCTGATATGCTACTAGTGAAACAAGAAGGGGATATTGATTAGCAAATGCATTCCAGAGCTGCTTATTTTGAAAATCTGCATTACTATCTTCTTGATGATGTGGGGAATCGGTCTTTTCTTGATGCTCTTCTGAGTTTCCTGAATCTGCAAAAAAAATTTGTTGATTTTTTTCCATGTTAGGAAATATTGGGGATTGTGTCTGACTTAACTTATCTATCTTATCATTTAGCTTATTGAAGAGTTCTGTCATATTGTTCATTGCTTCGCTATGCTCTGTCATCTTGTTCATTGCTTCGTTATGCTTTTCTGTGGCCTCGTGATGATTTAGCCACATTTGTCTTTCTATTCGATTTGTCGTATCATAAATCTTTTTGATGTCGTTGGAGTGCCCTGCAACTGTACCTTCAAGATCGACTAATCTTTTTCCGAATTCTTCGGAATTATTATTGATTTGTTTCTCAAGATCTCCCAATTTCTTCTGGAATTCAGCCATCGACATCGATGAAGACATTGAACGTGTATGAGGTGGGGAATATTTTTCTGCTAGTTTTCCCCCTTTTTTTTAAAAATTAATTAATTAATTAATTAAATTAATTTTTTTTGAAATAATAATAATAATTTCTATTATTGTTATTATATATATATATATATATTTAAAAAATAATAATAATAATTATTATTATTTGAATTATATATATATATATATATATATATAAAATATTGTTTTTAAAAGTCACTTTGTTTTGAAAAGGCACGTTGTTTTGAAAAGGGGAAATGGGTTTTAATACCATGGGCCCAAAAACCACGAGCTTGTAAACCACGAGCAATTACTCTTCCTTTTTAATTTTACTTTGTCTTCACATGTACGTATATCTCTCTTTTTACTTTTCTTTTTTCTTTTAATTTTGGAACTATTTTCTTATATATATATATATTTTTTTTTTTTTTTCTTTTAATTTATTTCCCCCTTTGTGTGAACTTTCCTTCTCTCTTTATATATATATATATATATATATTTCTTTCTTCTTCTTTTTTAAAAACAAATGTTGTTGCCCACAAGCACTTGGTTTTTTAAAAAAATCTGCAATTTTGGAATTTTCTTGTAATTCCTTAATTCTGGGTGATCACACAGATCCCTAAGAGTGATGGCTCTGATACCAATGGAGTGTAAAAACTCTGGTAAACTTGATAAATATATATTATTATTGATAAAATGTGAGATATGAGATATGATTACAATGGGGAATCACCAAGGCTTTAAATATAGCCTCATGGTGTCCCTTGGTGAATAGGCATGATCTTTGATCATGCCCCTTTCACTTAATAAAACCTAAGATAACTATATCTAACTAATAATTAATAAAATATACATAACAGAAGATGGTTAAATTGAAAGAAGATGTTAGATCATACTAACCATAGCTCTGATACCATGTGAGAATATTAGATCTACTAAACTAGTTATCTATCTAAGAAACCAACAACATATCAACATATAAATAGGAAAAGAAAAAGAACAAGGAAAAAGAATACAATAGATATACATGGTTCACCTGATTGGGCTACGTCCACGGGAAGGTTGTCTTCTATTATCTCCAAAAATCGCCTACAATCTCACAAAGAGAGCAACTACAAATAACTCGTTACTAATAACAGTATGAGCACAAGATGAGATGTGATCCATTTCAAAAAGGCTCCCTTGACCCTATTATATACCTAGAGATGTGGAGGAATTACTCTCACGTATTGAATGTGGGATAATATAATTCTCCAAAATAGCACATCTTTATATAATAAATGGATACAAGAGTATACTATACCATAATGAGTATGGGATATAATGTGTTACTCTTTTACATAAGATTGTATTCAACTTCCAACATAATACAAAGACATTATTACCTTCCAAGGAATATAATATATTCCAAAAATCTTTGAACAGTTCAAAGAGTTCAAAGCATTGGTAGAAAATTCAACAGGAAAGAAGATCAAGAAGTTGCGTTCAGATAATGGTGGAGAATATATCGATAAGTACTTCACATGTTTCTACGCAAAGGAAGGCGTCAATAGAGATTAGACAGGGCCATACAATCCACAGCTAAATGGAGTTACAGAAAGGAAGAACTAGAACATAGTAGAGGTTGCAAGTGCAGTGATTTATGACCAAGATATGCCCAAATTTTTGTGGCCAGAAGCCTACAATACAGTGGTATATGTGCAGAACAGAGTACCCCATAGAGCATTGGGGAAGGTAACTCTTGAGAATGTGTTCATAGGCAGCAAGCCCAAAGTGAGTCATATTAGGATATTTGGCAGCATAAAGTGAGTCATATTAGGATATTTGGCAGCATGTTATACTGCCACATTCCAGATGAGAAGAGGAAGAAGTTGGATCAGACTACAGAAAAGGGTTTTCTTGTGGGCTATAGTGAAAATGCGAAAACATATCGCATCTATATTCCAAAGAGAAGGAAGATCGTAGTAAGGAAGGATGTGAAATTCATGGAGGATAGAGCCTTCAGGAAATCCCGAGAAATAGTTACAGACACACAGATTGAGGAGGATCCACTAGATCAGCATCAATGGCCAACAGAAGATGGGTCAAGTGCCTCTCCACGACACAAGGATTCTAAGGAGAGTTCCTCCGAAGAAAAACAAGCGAGAGAGCAGGAAAGACCGCCTTCCACTAGTGGAAGACCGAGCAAAGAACTCCAACAAATTCTCAAGGATGCATAGGAATTTTTTGGAGCCCCTAGAGACAGGAAGAGGGTACGAAGACAACCTGATAGATACCAGGCCCTGGTTGCTCAAGTTGGAGTACCCTCCAACTTTCAGGAAGCAGCTCAGTAGCAGGTATGGGTGGATGCCATGGTGGAGAAGTATAGCTCCACCATGACGAATGATGTCTAGGAAGTTAGTCCCTAGACCACAAGACAGATCAATTGTAGGATCAAGGTGCATCTACAAGATCAAGTATGTTGCAGATGACAACATAGAGATGTTCAAGGCTAGATTTGTAGCTAAGGGGTATGCACAAAAAGAAGGGATCGATTATGAGGAAACCTTCACCCCTATAGCTCGCTACACTTCTATCAGATCCGTCATCTCTCTGGCAACGCAAATGGGATGGGAGATTCACCATATGGATGTCAAGACATCGTTCTTGAACGAGATGATAGAGAAGGAAGTGTACATAGAACAACGAGAGGGCTTCAAGACACATGAGTAGAAGACTCATGTCTACAAACTTAAGAAAGCCATGTACTGCTTGAAGCAAGCCCCCAAAACATGGTATGGGTGAATTGATAGTTATTTGCAGAAGATGGGGTTCATCAAGAGTGACGCAAATCCCAATCTCTACTACTTAAGGGTAGGGGATGAGCCGTTAATTCTGGTATTATATGTGGATGATTTGTTTCTTACTTGATCATCCAAGCTCATTAAGGACTACAAAGAGAATTTGGCTACGGAATTCGACATGAAGAATCTGGGCTAGATGCACTGTTTTCTTGGTTTGGAGGTCTGGCAGCAGTAGGGAGAAATCTTCTTGGGACAAGGAAGACACACTAGAAATCTTGAAGAGATTTCAAATGGAGGAGTGTAGACCCATGGCCATGCATGTGATTACAAACTGGAAGAAGTTAGACACAACAGAGGATGATGAGACTGATCCCACCTTGTATAGGCAACTCATCAGATCATTGATGTATCTCATCAATACTGGACCAAACATATGTTATGCAGTGAATACCCTCAGTTAGTTCATGGTGGAACCAAGGAGGGCTCACTAAGCAGCAGCAAAACATGCTCTCAGATATCTGAAGGGAACAATCTAATATGGATTGAAGTACACCAGGGGAAATGAGGTCAGGTTGAGTGGGTTTTGGGTTGGAAGCATAGTGGATCAGAAGAGTACCAGTGGGTATTGTTTCAGTCTCAAATCAAGAATGACCTCATGGTGTAGTAGGAAACATAAGCATGTTGCACTAAGTTCAATCGAGGCGGAATATATGGCAGCAAGTATAGCTTCATGCGAGGCCATATGTCTTCGTAAATTACTCTTGAACCTACTCAAGAAGAGGATGGAACCGACTGGGATTGTGTGATAATCAGAGTTGCATCAAGCTTTCTGAGAATCTTGTGTTTCATGACCGATCAAAACACATTGACATTCGGTATCACATCATTAGGGACTATGTCCAACGAGGAGTAGTATAGTTGAGGTACACTCCTACAGGGGAACAGGTGGTAGATATCCTCACCAAGGCTCTAATTAAGATTAAGTTCACTTACTTTAGAGAGAAGATGGGGATGGTCGACAACCCCTTCCATTAGAGGAACAGGTGGTCTTCAAAGACAGAGGGAACTTCAATACAAATGAGTCAGTGACAGAGACAATGTCGCAGGCAATCATATACAGGGAAGCAACACAGAGGTGAGGGACAGCAGTTGGGACATCATTAGCGTAGCAAATGTTCTAGAGACAGAGCAGTACAATGGTATCTTGCTTGAACATTTTCCTCACTAAGAGGGAGTGTTGATTTTATAGCATCGAGAAGTGTTCCAAGTCTCAAATTTGGTGGACAGGCTTGGACAACAGTTATCCAGACAACCCATAAACCGTTTGTGGAAATTCCACTCGGATCTTTCTTTATTAAAATAATTAATTATTTTAATGCAGAACCTAAGTCTAAACTTTTGGAAATTAAATAATAAAGAGTATTAATAAAGCACAGTGTGAATCTTCTAGAAAACAGAGATCAACTCATCTTTTAATCCAAGCCATTTATTAAAGATATAATCTTGGTCGTCGACTCATCAGCTAGAATATTATAAGAAGAGGCTTGAGGGTCATTTGGAAATCAAACTGAGGACATTCTCAATACTCGAAGGAAATCGATTTGAAGTAAGAGAAATCAATTCTGAAGTAAGAGAAACAGATTTCAGTGGGTGAGTTTGAAGAGGCGGGATTGCAAAAGTAAGAGGGAGAAGTCAGCAGACTGAGAAGCAGAAGCCAGAAGGGTGAAGGGAAGGGAGCGTTGAGCAACACCACCAAACCCTCCACGCAGAGTTATGCAATCTGGGAAGGGACTGTGCAGAGCAGCTATGCAAGATGACGCAGAGGGTTTAGAAGGTCACACCGAGAGTTGGGAATACTCTGGTGTCTCCGGAGAATTCATGCCAGGTGTATGCTAATTTACTTTGCTCACCAAACTTCTGTAAAAGATCTTTTCATTGTTGAATATAATTACAAACCCTCATCTATTGCACTGGTGTTCCCACATTGGGTTTTTCCAAGGACAATGGTCCAAAAATAACTGTGTTCATATGGTTGTTTCTATTGTGCTACTTGTATCATTTTTGTTCTTCTACTTTTGATTAGAGTGAAGTACTGCAGCTGTATTTATTTCAAATTTACTGAAACATCTGTAAATAACTTATCTTATAAGTAGGAGAAATAAATCAATCATTGCAAGAATAATTTTCAGATCTAAAAATTTCACACCAACATTGTCTAAAGTTGATTTACATATCCCCTTATCAAATGGCAATTTTAGGAGGCTAGGGTTAAGCTTAGTCTCTAGTACTTTGGAACTCTATAGAAATCTCTCTACATGAAATTTTGTCAACGATGCTATATTGGATGAAGGTATAAATGAGGAATTTGAGGATTCCAATACTCAAATACCAATTGGGTTTCAAAGCGTCAAAGACCCACATGAGGAATGTCGAGGAAAAAACATAACATCAATTGGAGCCCGTGAAGATAAGGGACCTTTCTCTCTAAAAAGAATGATACAGTAGTGATATGATGTATTAGTTTCTTTTTTGTGATTTGTGTTTAGGGAATATGATTTGAAATGAATGTTGAATATGTACATTTTGGTTTTATTGGTCATTACAATTTTTGTAAAAATTTGGTTTCTAGTTACCAATATATAACACAAGGAAAAATATTTTGTACCCTCATAAATCATATTACTATATTTAACAATTTAAAATTTAAAAAATAACCAATTTCATATTAAAAAAATATATATTAAAAAAAAATCATAAAATTCATTATAATAATATAAAATAAAAAAATTAACAATTTTAACTTGAACATAATATATTAAAATGTTAAATTGTATTTTTGCATTGATGAAATTTTTTATCATCAAAATTTTATATATAATGAAATGAAATTGAAATTTTAACGCTCCTCGAGACTAAAAATTATCTATAAAACTATTTTATATAAAATTTCAAAACTTCATTACTTATTACTTCCCATTATGATTCCAAGTTTTTAATGATAACTATGATTTTTCTAATAATCATAAATAAGAATTCTCCCACTACCACGGGGATGGTAGTTTGTCCCTTTACTGTAGCTTTTGTATTGAGTGGTAGTTTAATAAAATAAATTTTTGGTTTGCTTTTATTTCCTTTACTATAGCTTTTGTATAAAGTTGTATAAAGTTGCAGTTTAATAAAGTAAATTTTTGGTTTGCTTTTTTGAAAAATTCACCCATGTGAGCTTGCAACTTTGGATAATTTAAATTATGTATTTTTAAGAGATTCAGCGAAAATATTCAAAAAATTTAAATTACATAAACTATACTTAAAACTATAAAATCTGCCCTCTACAAAATTTATTAAAAAAATAAAAAACCGAAAAACACAGCATTAGATTACTGCTTTACCATTATTCTAATTAAGATGTCAGACCGGAAAAGGGTCCGTATTATTCTAAAAGAAAAGTATCACGACTCCATCTTCAGTATGTACAATGTACACGTTTCTGAAGTAGTTACATGGTCTTGTATGGAATAAATGGACATTCAGAGTAAAGCTTTGTTTAGGCCACTACAGTTTTCGGCAGATATTTTATGTCCCACAAAGCCAGACCTGCCATCTAAAGAACACTATTGATTTGCATATCATTAAAAAAAAATCTGCAGTTACTACAACGAAGTGAAAGTCTCGAAGTCTCGATGACATTACACTATTGATTTGCATATCATTAAAAAAAAAAATCTCCAGTGACTACAACTTAGTGAAAGTCTCGATAACTTTATTTTCGCTTAGAGTATGCAAGTTTTAAAGAACTTACCACAGCCACAATCACTGATCGAAAAACACTGGATTACTGATGTGTTATTGAGATTCCAAGTTTTAATTTTTTTGCTTTACAAAATGGGGTTCCAAATTCAAAATTTCCAGTTGCGGTCACAATATGATATGATACCTTGAAGAAAGAATGGAAGTACATAATTCGATGATTTTGTGTAAATAAACAGCCAGCGCATAAAGAGTTAAAAATCAAACAAACGCCGCAAATATACATACGAATTCATATTCATATAAATAAAATAATTACGGGAAGTGTCTTCTGAACGGCCTTCAACCAGTTATGACACCGGCCAGGACATCACTCTTTCCGCGTGCAAAAATAGTATACACAAGACGGATGGCATCTAGCCACCCATCCATTGCTTCCCAGGTGTCTGCAACCTACAATAGCACAGTCATTTGCCAATGAGAAATAAGAGCATGCAATCTAGGCTTGCCAAAAGAGAGCAATTACAATTGTACCATCACAACAATGATATAGACTAAAGCGCCGAATATAATAAAACGTCAAAGCAGAATATTTGAACCGAACCGTTTAACTTCTTCAGAAATCAGCAATGAGCCTTATATTTTGTCCCTCTTTTAGACATATCAGAAGTACATTCACAAGCGGTGTTTGTATAGTTTAAGCATCAAAATCAAACTCATATAGCCTACGAAAACAAGTGATGTATAGCATCACTGAATGGGCTACACTGAATAAACTCATTCAAAATCGAAGTACATAAAATGTATGATGCCAGGTGAAAAAAAATACCAGACCTGGAGAGAATTGCAGCATTTGGATCAAAAAATGTTTTGACTTTCAATGTTTGCATTCGTGGAAAATATACTGGCAATAAAATCTAGGTGAAATAATAGTTACTTGGGAGTGAATAACCTATTTTTAATCCTCGAGAACCGTTCAGATCACGAGGAACACATTGAATAATTGATTCATAAAAACGGGGTGCAAGAAAGATGAAACCGATTTGCAAAAAATACCATGAAAATAAGTAAGAATTTTCTGAAAGTCCATGATAGAAATTATTTCTAGTAAAACTTGGTTAGGCATGTAAAATATTTTCCTTCTCTCTTAGTATATTAAATTCTTCCAAGGCATGCAAATTGCTGTCATTTGTTGTTTTAATTTATCAACAACAATAGAGAACATAGAACTCCTAATACTGATCAGTGACAATGTTCGGTAATAACAATGAAGGACAAAATATCATCTACAAGATTACCAAGCCATTGCAAGATGATAATTACTAGATGCACCTCCTGAGTGGCTGTCAACCGAAAAGATAATTGCTTGGATCAAGCAGACAAGCAACTTGATATCTTAGTGACTTGTCAGTTCAGAATAAATTTTATTCTTGGAAAAGAATATAATTGTGGATGAAGCCACATTCAGCCACTTATACAAGCAGAATTGCTTTATATGATGTTTGTGCAAAGTACTATTTGTACAGAGAAAGCAGAATAATTGCACAGACAAAATAGCCAAGAGAGAATGATAACTAATGTTTATAAAACTTGAAGGCTTTGTTTAAACTTTACACCAAGCAAATGCCAACCTAACAAACACCCACATATCCTTGAGTTACCTAATGATTATAACCAGCAGGATGGCTGAACACTAACTTCAACAAGACATTTCACCACTGAGCATTTTTCTTCAAAGTCCCCCCTCTTTCTCAGATGATCATATATATTATTCAAGAAGTTCATCCTGATATTGATTTAAACTTGATCCGATTCAAGATGTCCTTAGAAGGAAATTTGAGTTCTACTAGAGATCACGACATGCTCCGAAAAGTTTAGACAAATATTAAGATATTCCCTTATCATGATATAAAAACATTAAGACTTACTACTATCAAGCTGGCAAATTTTCGTTGATAGTATTAAACACTAGTACCAGTCAAGCATGCTCGGTGCATGTGAGAAGAGTAGATCAATTAATCAGTGCACCATGGGATGGATAAGCATCTTGTGCATGCATGAGAGAGTTTTGTCAGAAAAGGCTCCTTTCCTATTACCCCTTGTAGCACTAGGGACTCCAGTCATTACTTAAAAGAGAACCGCCTTCAGAGTTTTTAAGAAAGTGACAGTAGTTGATGACAGTTTTCTTCTATGAATGAATCTTACCAATGCTTATAGTTATTGTAGCTTCTGAAATCGCTATAATTTGCAAATGTGTCGAGTATTAGATTGATGATTATCTCAAAATTATAGGCTATAGAAGGCTCTTTGTGTCATTAAGGACGTAAGAATATAGAGGACGAGAAGGATGTCACCAAATATTTCCGGTGGTAAGGATGCAAACAAAGATGCAAGGAAAAGGTTGGTGGTAGGACTTTGAAGAGAGTAACTAGCCAGAAGATTCTATGCATGAAAGGAAGTGTTGAAATTTGGGTAGCTCGGAAGGTATTTCTAAGAGGAGAAAACCCACAAAAAGGAGTTTCTTGAGCAAGGTACCCAAGTGTTGGGGTTTTGGACCCGAAGTGGTGGGTTTGGAACCAAGGGAATTAATATTAAATTCTAATTTGTTGTTGAGTGGTTAAACAAGGGTTTCTTGAAGGACAAAGAAGACCCCCAAGACGCTTACACACAAATATAAATAGAGAGCCAATGCAAAGGCTAATCACACATCGAGATGGACTTCATGTGTGGAGTGAAATAACCCTAAGAGAGTTGCAGATCTTAGAGAGAGGAGCCTAAACTAGTCAGTGAGCCAAGCTATGGAATCCAGCCAAGTTTGTGAGTATAAGGACCTAGCCGCATTCAATCAGGAAGGGTCACCGTTTGTTTGGCAAGGAGATTTGACTCAGCTAGAAAGGGCCACAGTAGAGGACGATCTATTCAAGATCGGCAACCACGAGAGGTATGCCCTGAGGCCGGGGCCTTCATCTAGGGGCCAAGACTGGTAGGAAGCCTAGTTAAGGCCATATTTTGTTGATTTTTGTAGCTTGGGAGGTACTCCACAACCCTGGGTCCTAGGTTTGTGTGAGTTGGCACAACAAAAGCACTTTGTGGACAAAGTACCCAAGGAGTGGGTTTTGCAACCAATGTTGGGGGCACAAAACCAAGCATGATTTTGGATGCTTTCACCATTGTTGCATGTGTGGCACCCTTAATGGAGCAGGGGGCAACTAAGGCATCCATGGAATATGTGATCAAATGAGAAAAGAAATTTTTATTTTATGTGGTGGGCGAAATAACATAATGTACACGTCGACTGGACTTTAAGAGGTGTCTTTTGGAGGGTGGTCATTGCACCTAGATCGCATATAAATAGAAGAGGATGGAGACCTCATTTGAACACATCACAAGTGCAAAGACATACAAGAAGGACCTTTGATCTGAAGGAGTCGCAGCCTCAATAGGAGTCTTTCCAAGAGAAGAAGGATGAGTTGTTTGTGTTTCTTTCCATGCTTGGAGTAGACCGAGTTAGAGAAGTTTGTTGGCACAGTTTAAAGGTATTAGTTTTAGTTAAAAATAGTATGTTCTATGCTTTAGAGCAATTCACTTCAATTTTTCTTATTAGCCCAATATCAATTTTCAGATTAGCAATCACATTAACATTGATAGTAAATGCAGATAGAACATAAACAATAAGCAAAAGACAAGCCAAGACAAGAGGACACAATATTTTGTGAGTGCCAAGGAAAAACCCCAATGTGGGGAAAACCCTTTGATCAAATCTTCTTATTATTCTTCAAAAGTTCAGTAGAGAGAGTGGAGCAACTAACTTGTACGCTCAGGCTCAATAATTCTCAAATGCTTGATAAGAGATAAAATAGATAAATATTTATTGATATGAATTGAATTGATGATTACAAGGTTGAGGCGATGCTCCTTAAATAGCAGTTGACTGGCCACGCCCAATCAAAGAGACATGTCCCTTGGAGACTAATGTCTCTTCATTTTTACTAAATAATTACTTAAATAACTAATTACATTAATAATTAAATTAATTAAAGAATACTTTAATATTTTTAATGGTTATGAACTTAAATTCATAACATTGCCTCTCCCTTAAGATGCTTTGTCCTCAGAGCATAGGTAGATTTGGGTGTTGATGAAGAAAATGCTCTGACTCCCAAGATGAGTCCTTAGGTAGCTTTTTCCATTTGATGAGGTATTATTTCATTGTCTTGGACCGTAAAACCTTTTCTCGGGTAGTAAGTATGCCTTCATTGGTTCTAGGATGATCCTTCCTTCTTCATTCGTCTCTAGTATTTCTGTATGTGCTATTTGGTTTTGCCCTAGTACCTTCTTGAGATATGATACATGAAAGGTATTATGGACTCAATACTTATCTGGTAGCTTTAATCCATAAGCTACACTACTTATCTTCCTGATTATTTGATACAATCCATAATATTTTGGTGATAGTTTATTTTTTCCACGTTGCTTGAATGATAATTGCTTGTAAGGTTCGAGCCTGATGAAGACCCAATCCCCTTCTTCGAATTCTCTTTCAATGCAATGTCGATCGCCTTGTTGTTTCATTCTATTACGCGCCATTGTTAGATTTTCTTTTAATAAGTAAATGATTCTTTGGTTTTCTTCCAAGTGGTTTTTTACGGCTGGAACTTTAGAATTGAGAAGTGCAAAGTCCTTCCATCTAGGTGGTTCGTAACCATAAAGAGCTTGAAAGGGTGTCATTTCTACCGATGTATGGTAGGTGGTATTATACCACCATTCTGCAAGATGTAGCCAATGGGTCCACTTACTTTGCTTGTTAGTGACGAAGCAATGAAGATATGTTTCTAAGCATTTATTTACAACTTCAGTTTGCCCATCTGTCTAGGGGTGATAGGATGTACTCATGTTGAGGGATATTCCAACCTGGTGGCAAAATTCCTTCCAAAAATTGCCTTTGAACCTTGCGTCTCTATCACTGACTATGATCTTGGGAAACCCATGTAGTTTGTATATGTTTTTACAAAACGTCTCTGCAATTTGCTTAGTTGTGTCAGCTTTCTTGATAGCCATAAAATGGGCATACTTTGTGAGCCTATCGACTACGACAAATATCTTATCCTTGCCGTCAGATACAAGTAATCCTTCTATAAAATCCATTGAAATCCCTTCCCATGTTTTATCTTGTATATGTAAGGGGTGTAACAGACCTGGTGTTGGAATGTTTTCACTTTTATTTCTTTGGCAAATGTCACATTCAGCAACATACTTATGAACCTCCTTGCTCATGCCCTTCCAATAGAACGATTGCCGAATGTTGTAGTAAGTCTTGTAGAGTCCAACATGTCCGGCTGCAGGTGAATTCTGTGATTCCTTTAGGATTTTCAACCTAAATTTGGATGTTGGTGTTAGGTAAATTCTATTCTTATACCATAAGATGTCATTCTTCCATTCGAAATTGACATATTGATTGATATTCTTAATCATAGAGTCACAATCTTCATCCTTGGCATATTCGGTTCGTATTTCATCCAACCACTCTGGAACAACGATCATGGCGGCACATGTTGTGTTGTTGTCGTCTTTACATGAAAGTGCATCTACGACGACATTTTCCTTCCCTTTTTTGTGTAATATCTCTAAATCGAAAGCTAACAGCTTCTCCATCCACTTATGTTGCTATGTTGATAAAGTCTTTTGCTGAAGTAAAAATTGAAGACTGTTGTGGTCAGTTTGGATTGAGAATTTACTTCCAAGCAAGTATTGGCACCACTTTGTTAATGCATGTATGATGGTGAGCATTTCTTTTTGGTATGTTGATTTTAACCCTTCTCGCTTATTAAGTTTCCGGCTTTCAAATGCTATAGGGTGGTTATCCTGCATTATTACAGCTCCAATTCCAAATCCCGAAGCATCACATTCGACTACAAACGGTTTGGAGAAGTTAGGAGTTGCTCGTACTAGTGTGGTTGACATCACTTCCTTTATTTTCTCGAAACACTTGTCTGCTTGATTGTCCCACTGAAAATTACTCCTTTAATAAATTGGTCAGGGGGGTTGTCAAATGGGCACAGTTATTAATAAATCGTCTATAATAACCCATTAGACATAGAAACCCTCTTAGCTTATATATGTTCTTGGGTCTGGGCCATTCTCTGATTTCTTTAATTTTGTTGGGGTCTACTTTGACTCCTCCTTTGGATATAACGTGTCTAAGGTATTCGACTTCTTTCTGCCCAAAGGTGCATTTTGACAACTTGGCATAAAATTGGTTCTTTTCTAAAACAGATAGTACTGCCTCCAAATGTTTAAGATGTTCCTTCCATGTCTTACTATAAACGAGGATATCGTCAAAGAAGACTAATACAAACTTTCACAACCATGGGTGGAAGAGATCATTCATGGTAGCTTGGAAGGTGGATGGTGCGTTCGTTAGTCCAAACGACATAACTTTGAATTCATAATGCCCTTCGTGGGTTCGGAAGGTTGTTTTCTCGACGTCTTCTAATCTTACCTGTATTTGATAGTATCCTTATCTTAAATCTAATTTTGAAAAATATTATGCACTGTGTAGCTCATCCAACATCTCATCAATGAATGGGATCGGAAACTTATGTTTAATAGCGTTTCCATTTTCTTCATTGCTCTCTTCATCAGTGCTATCTTCTGGTGATTCCTCATTTTGTTCTGATTCAGAGTTATAATTTTTTTGGGTTGTACATTTGTGTCCCGCGAAATATTTGTCTCCACACTTCCCACATTTCCCCTCTTTTTTTCTTTCAACATTAGATGGTTGTTTTCCTTCGTTGTGCATTGGTGAGGGAATGTATTTGCTTGAGTTTTTGCGGATGGTCTACTTGACTTCCCCTTGGTGTAACTAACTGCCTTCTCATTATTGGCATATGGATTTCTATGAAGTTTATATTTTCATTCGACAATTATGGTCGCATGTCTGGCCTCCTCAATGGTGTTGGGTTTATATAATTTTAATTCTTCCCAAATGTAGTTCTTGAGGCCACAAAGATACATTTTTAATAATTCTTTGTCTGAAAACCCTCTTTAACTGTTAATACTTCACATTCGTGAGTGTCTTCACTCACCGATCCTTTTTGTTTAAGGTGAACAAATCTTTCGTATACATCATCCTCTTCCTCATCATGAAACCTTTTCAAGAGAGAATTCTTAAAATTTTCCTAGTTGAACGAAAGTCAACTGCATTTAGAGGACCACCACAGAAATCAGTCATATGCTTCACCTTCTAGGTAGTTGGATGTTGTTACGACTTTGTCCTGCGAACCTAACGGTGGGTTTGCTAGAAAATGGTGTTCATTTTGTTTACCCAAACGATGGCGCCCTTATGGTCCTTGCCATCATATTTAGGTAGTTCATTTTTAATTTTAAAGAGGTTCCTTTCTGGGGAACTAGTATAGTATTGAGTACCTTCAAAATGCACTTGTGGTATTCGTGTCTGTAGATTTCTTAGAAAGTCATGATCTGGAGAATTTTCGTCTTTTGGGGACTTAGGGCTTTGTGTCAGTGACGGTGGATTAACCTTCCCAAAATGTTGGCTCATCATGTCTTTTAAATATTCAATATCCTTGGCCCTAAGTTGCACGAAACGGGGAAACGAAAACGAGTTTTCGAAACGAGAAGCGATACGAAACGTGACCTCCCCAAATTTTGGAAACGGGGAAACGCGATATATATATATATTAGAATTTAGGACATTTAAGAAATCTTATGTGAAATCATAAAAGTTTAAAATATACATGATAAATTCAAAGCATAAACTATTACAAGTTACAAGACATTTACTCATGAATGATAGCAGAGACAATAAAAATCGCAATATCGAAATATCCAAAACCAACCTTTATTATATATCAAAATCTCAAAATCAGCCTTTATTATATATATGAGGTTGCAAGTACAATAAAGACTATGAGACTGCAAGTACAATAAAGACTATGAGCATGTCAAGTCAAGATTTTGTTTGAGTGATGGGTACATTTTTAGTAGGGTCATGATAGAGGAGTTTGACAACTAATGTCACTAACATCAAGGTACATAGAGGGATTGGTGCTCTTGATTAAATACGAGTTCCATACCCTAATACATGACAAAATCCAATGGAAACATTGCAATCACCCAATCCTGAAATCCTGAAAAACTGATAAGTCTGCTGGATTTTGAATGAGATCTAAAATTCTTCTTTCTCCATATGAAATCCAATGAGGTCAGAACCACTCTCAAACATCCTGAGTCATTTCATGGTAATGTTAAAAATTTAAGTAAAAGGATGAAAATGAATTTAACATTACCATGAATCGCATATAAATACTAGGGCCACAGGCTTGATTATTAGAAGCGAAGCATCCAAGACACAAATAAAATAATAATACATTGCACGAATCCCAAAAAAAAAAATTAAAAAATAAAAAAACAACATTTTTTTGGGGGGAAACGTTGTTCTACGGCTGAAAAAACGCATTTCTGGCTGTACTGGTATCGTTTCCCGTACGAGAAATGTACCAGTACGGCCGGAAACACGTTTCCCGACCATACAGTACGGGTTTCCCCGTTTCCGTTTCGTTTCCTTAGAGAAACAAGCCTAGGGCCAGAGTTTCCTACAACCTTGCCTTGGCCATTTTGTCTTAATCATTTACTGACTTTTCGACATTATTAATGCGGTCATTAATCTTATTGAGCTCTTCTCAGATTTTTTTTAAATCATCATTGTTATTGGAGTTCGTCATTTTATTCATTTTCTTCTTAGAAGACCCAATTTTTTTTTATTTTTTAATTTTTTAATTATATAATTATTATCTAAATTATATATTTAAAACATATATATATATATATATATATATATATAATTGTAAATTATATAATATATATATTATATGATTATCGATCAACCTGTCACAAAAAGCCCGTCCGCTTTACAAAAAGGAGACTCCTCTGCTTTAATATAACCTATGATTATAATTTCACAAAACCCGTCTGTTTAAAAAAACAATGAGACTCGTCACCCATCCGCTTAAAAGGTAACTTGTATGCTTAAAAAAAGTAACAGTCTCGTCCGCTGACCAACGCCGATTCAAGGTGTAGAGACGCGTCTGTTCACTGGAGCCGATCGATATGAACCACGCACTATCCAATCAGACAGTGGCCTGTGAATTCTTGACCCGGAATGCACAGCGTCAGTGGCACTACACAGCGGCGCAGCAATCAGCAGTTTGTTACACAGCCGACAACAAGCCTATTTTCTAAACGTTGTGGTTGAGGGAGTTGAAAAACAGACTTCCGCAGCGAGTGGGGGTGGATGTGAGTGATCGTGGAACAGCAGAGTGAGGAGGCTGATAGGGCCAGCGGTCCACAAGTGTGGACCTTGCCTAGTGAACGATTGCTCTGATACCAACTGGAGCAACTAACTTGTACGCTCAGGCTCAATAATTCTCAAATGCTTGATAAGAGATAAAATAGATAAATATTTATTGATATGAATTGAATTGACGATCACAAGGCTGAGGCGGTGCTCCTTAAATAGGAGTTAACTGGCCATGCCCAATCAGAGAGACATGTCCCTTGGGAACTAATGTCTCTTCATTTTTACTAAATAATTACTTAACTAACTAATTACATTAATAATTAAATTAATTAGAGAATACTTTAATATTTTTAATGGTTAACTTAAATTCATAACAGAGAGAGTACATCATACAAAATTCACTTGCCCAATCACTGTCAAAACAATCCAGTCAAATTGCAATCAACAGGATGCCCTAACCAGGAAGTCAACGCTGGAAAATCCAGTAGAAATACTCCTCCAAATTAGCTCGGTCAAACCCAGTCAATTCAGCCTCCAAAAACAGTCAAAGCAACCCAAAACAGTCTTGAAAATCTTGATCAAAGCAGAGTCAACACTGAGATCAACGGAGGTCAACCTGCTCCAATTGCCTTGGTTTGTGTGTCAAAGAATGCAGCCTCAATAAATCGAACTTCCTGCCTAAAAACCGAAGTCAAATTTGTGGTGTTGACCCTTGGTCAACGTTAGTCAACGCTCTGCAATTAACCTACAAACACATCTACGATTTCAACCTGAAATTTTCGGTCACCCTAGCCACATGTGTGAAGAGAGAAGAGTTGCTCCTTGATGTACGGACAAATGAGGAGAGGAGAGAGAAAGATGTGTTGAGTGATAATGTCCAAAATGAGGAAAAGGTCTCTCTTATTTATACAATTCGTTGAGAGTGGAGACACATCTATTGGGGCTTCATAAGCCTACATTAGACTTCTCGCCGACCTTAACAATTTGCACATGTGTGAGAATTAAATTCAAAATCACACTTCTGCTCATCCAAACAAGATGATCTTTGGATCAATCTTACACCTATTAGAAAGAGGAATCCAATAAAAATAGTATCTCCATCATATGAGCTACCCAAGGTGGAGTTTGGCCCTAGTTACCAATTTTAACACTTCCTCTCAACTAAGGAGAAATCCACCTGCGAATCCATCTATCAACCCATACCATCTTTGTCATCCCTGCTCTGCTTTGCTCTATTGAACCATGAAAAAATAATAAAGAAAAAATTATCGAGAGTGAGTCACAATACCTTGCCACTCTCCACTAACCCGAAGTCAGTCTCAATTGATCCCAGATCAATATCAAACATCATAGGGAGTACGACAATACACGATGCATCCATCGGTAGTGTTATGGTCCCTATCCTCATTTCCCAGCTCATTGGCCAGATGAGAGGTACTTCCCATGAATCTCGAACTACATGGGTAGGATGTATCGGCAACATATGGTGAACCACTCATCCTGCTCATATGCCATAGGAGAAAGTGAACCACTCATCCTATGCATATATCAACCATCATGGGGTAACACAGGGGAAGGTGAACCATTCACCCTATGGTCGCTCATAGCTCCAAGAAGTACCCCAAGCCCCCCGAAGCTCTCAGAGCTCAATATCCAACTCATACAAGACCCTCTTAAAAAGGTCTTTTCACAACTCCAAGTCTCTCAAGGAAGGTTAAGAATTTGATCTTCCCAGGGGCTTAGTGAAAATATATGTGACTTGTTCATCAATCCCAATGTGATATAGCCTTATTGCTCCCTTTGTACCATATCCCTGATAAAATGGTACCTGATATCAATATGCTTGGAGCGGTCATGGAACACGAGATTCTCTAAAAGACGAATTTGACCTTCCCAGGGGCTTAGTGAGAATATCTGGGACCTGTTCATCAATCCCAATGTGATGGAGCGTTATTGCTCCCTTTGTACCATATCCCTGATAAAGTGGTACCCGATATCAATATGCTTGGAGTGGTCATGGAACACGAGATTCTCTAAAAGACGAATCCCACTTTGGTTGTCGCAGTAGATCACGGTGGTATCCAACACATGTCCAAACAGCTCACTGAAGAGCTTTCTCAACCAAACAGCTTCACAACATGCCAAACTCACAGCAACGTATTCGACCTCTAAGGTGCTCAAAGCAACTAATTTATGCCTCCTACTCATCCACGATATCGAAGAAGAACCTAGTGAGAAGAAACATCTAGATGTGCTCTTATGATCCACCACACTGCCAGCCCAATCAGTGTCTGAATAACCATGGAGCCTCAAATTCCTGGCAGTGTATCTCAATCCATAGTTGATTGTGCCCGGGAGATATCTCAAGAGATTCTTGGCAGCAATCCAATGTATGTGATGAGGCTCGACCATAAATTGAATCAACGTATTCAAGGCAAAGCATATGTCCAGACAGGAGTTCACCAAGAACATTAGGACCCCCACGAGTTGACGATACACGAAAGGATTTCCCAAATCAAGCCCAGCAGCACCTCCGGATACCTTCTTGAAGTTGAGTTCCATCAGAGTAGTCACAGACTTACAATCCACCAGCCCAAATCTTTCATGTAGCTTCACAATGTATTTTCCTTGAGAAAAGAAAATCTCACCTGGCTTTTGCTAGACCTCCAAGCCTAGGAAGTAGTGCATCAATCCTAGGTCATTCATCTCGAATTCGGAAGCCAACTCCCTCTTGCATTGATAAATGAGAGGGCCTGCACCTGTCAGAAATAGATCGTCCACATAAAGTACCAAGATGAGAGGTCTATCATTTTTCAACCTTGATGTAAAGGTTCAGATTAGCTTCACTTATTGTAAAACCCAGCGTCATCAGATAACTGTCGATCCTCTCATACCAAGCCCAGGGAGCTTACTTCAATCCAAAGAGGGCTTTCTTTAGTCTACATACATGTGTCTTTCGATCTTGAACTTTGAACCCCACAGGTTGCTCGACATAGACTTCCTCCTTAAGCGAGTCATACAAGAAGGCGGTCTTGACATCCATTTGATGCAAATTCCATCCTTGAGAGGCAGCAAGGGCAATGATCGAACAGATGGTGGTATATCAGGCAACTGGTGTGAAAATTTCTGAATATTAGTTATGCAGAAACCCCACTGTTAAATTTAGTTATACTTCTCCTACTTAATCAAGTTATTAATCTAAAGTATTCAGTATTAACATCGAAGTAAACACATTAACGGTCTTCACAAATACAGATCTAAATTGAATACATGCACAATATGTTGAGATTTTGTGTATTTGGGGTAGCATCAGTTGTGGTCTAGCTCCCAAACTTTGTGGAGGGACTAGAGTTCACCTGATCTACAAGACCTAGAAATGGATTTGGGAAATTTCATCTGGTTTAGGAGATATTAAATTAATTAATTATTTTAAGTATATTTCCTAAGTTAAAACTTAAGGAACTTAAAAAACTAAAGTGAATTTAATTAAACATGTGATGAAATTGTCTTAAGTCACACGGATCAAGCTTTCTTTTAATCTTAGCCATTGATTCAAGATCTGATCATGGTCGTTGATTTGTCAACAAGAAAAGTATAAAAGAAAGGCTTGGGGTCATTTGTAAAGACACACAAAGGCAGAACACTGAAGCTAAGCTGAGATTCTAGGGCGGAGTTGCTAAGAATACTCGGAAGTGTTTCAGCTGTAGAGACGGGAATTTAGACCAAGCGGATGATCTGATCCTAGGGTCTAGAATACACAAGAGGCAGAGAAGAGATCAGCTCAAGGACAACGCAGAGGAAGGTAGCAGCAAGGATAGCGTAATTTTCAAGAAACCCTTCAGGGGTTACGCAGAGACCCTTAGGGGCAGTGTAGTGACTGCGTCACCAATTCTGGGGTAACACAGTCCCTTCTGGAGCGGCACAAAGGGTTTGGAGGCCATCCAAGGTTGACACAGAGGCTTTCAGGGGCTTCAGAGGCTGATGCAGTGCATTTCAGGGGTAGCGCTGGGGTT
This sequence comes from Pinus albicaulis, assembly GCA_034641835.2. Taxonomy (NCBI): domain Eukaryota; kingdom Viridiplantae; phylum Streptophyta; class Pinopsida; order Pinales; family Pinaceae; genus Pinus; species Pinus albicaulis. The sequence goes on from CM076570.1 coordinate 1,584,352,152, forward strand.
TCTTGGCCTAGATTTGGCTGAGTTTTGTAAATCCCATTTGAGGGTGTGGATCAGACATTATTTTGGCCCTAGATCAGCCAGTGAGTTGTAGAGCTAGAGTTTTCTCTGTCAAGTTTACCAGATCTGGAACCCAAAGTTGTGTATTCAGAAATATTCTCAATAATAGAACCCTCCAGCAGCCAGAAACCGGTTTTCCCACCTTGGGTTTTTCCGAGGACTATTTGTCCAGAAATAACTATCACTTTGTCAATGTGTGCATGTGCTTATTTTAGATCTGAATTGGTAGAGATCTGTTATGTGTTTTTCTTCGATATTAAGTTGAATTTATTCAGTTGATAACTTATCTAAGTAGGAGGAGCTTAACCAGATTTACAGTAATAATTTCTGCATAAGTATAAGATTCAGAAATTTCTTCATCTTATAAGAGAAATTGCAGATCTAGAAGGGTCACCAGCAGGAGAATTTGAAGGATCTAGCTACAGAAAGCAGCTAGAAAAGCAGCAAAGAAGCAGATCTTAAGGGACAGCGCAGTTTTAAGGAGCAAATTCACGCAGAAGGAAGGGTGACGCTATCCAGCGCTGTCCTAGCAAGCCCACACAATTACTACGCAGAGGCAGTTCAGAAACAGCATTGATTAGGTCTAAAGCCAGCCAGTGTGATTCAGATCTGAATCTGTCAAATCCAGAAGAGACTACAGAAAAGCTGCAGAAATTCAGAAAAGTTGGTGGGGTTAAAATTCTGAAGTTTTCAGATTTTTAGCCTTAGCACAAGTGACAAATATTGGGAGGAGATCAGCTTCTCAGAAAGTTTCTTGCCAAAGGAGACTTGGAGTTTGATCAGAGGATCAAAGAAAAAGTTGAATCATAGTGGATTTGGTAGATTTCCAAGGAGGGAAATCAAGTGTCAAAGGGAGCAGAAGGCACCTATTTCACCAAGGGCCTTAGATTCATTTCTCTAGCAAAGAGAAAAGGAAGTTCCGACACATTCTGAGTAGATGGCTCCTCATGGACTGCGTGATCAGGATAGGCTAGAGGGCCTCAAACTTTTCGGTTTGGAAGGCAAGGATCCTGATTGTCCTTGAGGCGTACAATCTAAGAGACTATGCAGAGCAAACTCTGGCCACACCAACAGATGCGGATCTCCTACAGAAACATAGGGAAGCTGTTGGCTGATAATGGACAGTATCAAGGACCATATTGTGCCACACATAGCTGAGAAGAAGACAGCTAACGAAATGTGGAAGGCCTTGACTTCCCTGTATGAGGAAAAAACATTACAAAGGAAAATGTTGTTGGAGACCCAAATGAGGTCATTCATGATGACCAAGGGGAAGACATAGAACACTTCATCTTTAGACTGCAAGCAATCAGGGATCAACTGACTGCAATGGGTGCAACCGTAGATGATGCAGTAATAGTCAGGACTGCCCTCAATGCAGTCACGGATGAGTGGGAAACCTTTGTCCAAAGCATCTTGGGCAGAGCGGACCTCCCAGATTGGGACAGCTTGTGGTCAATCCTGCAGCAAGAAGAACTATGTAGATTCACCAAGTGGCGACACAGCCTTGTGTTGAGCAAAGTAAAGAAGGAAGATGAGGAAGCTGCAGACTTGCCATCAAAGAAGCAGCAGAAGAAGAAGAAGGATCTTTCAAAGATCAAGTGCTTCCACTGTGGTGAAATGGGACATTTTGCCAACCACTGTCCAGAGAAGAAAAAGGGCAAGGAAGCATCTTCTTCCAAGGCAGCTATGGCATATGATGGGTCAAGAGATGATGCAGCCATGAGTGCTCATGAACCACAGAGGTGGGGTGACATGGACATGTAGAGGAGCTACATGGAGAAAGGCGAGATCCTTGAGCAACTCATCTCTTCGATCAACAAGCAAGCTACGACAGCCTTAAGACAGTAGCGGGACAAGTGGAGCAGTGGGTGCATAGATCACAAATGAGGCAGAGGCAGAGGCAAATCTGAAGACTCGGAGGAGCAGTGCAGAGCAAAGCAGTAGCAGTGCAGAGGCTGATGTGACTTCAGCAACGCAGTGAAGTGCTGCTTACGCAGTGCAGAGCTGCAGCAGCGTAGAGAGCTTCAAAGAGACAACGCCGTGCAGCAGCAGCGTGATAGATTTCAACACAAGGAGCTGATGTGACTTCAGTGGTGCAAAGGGAGTCTGATTACGCAGGCAGATCTATAGCTGTGCATCGTTCTTTAGATGCCAGAACAAATGTGCAGCCTATGGAGCTTCAGTGATGAGGATGCAGCTCATTTGACTTGTTTTTCAAAGATTGGGCAGGAGATTCAGTTGTTTATCTCAACAACTAAAGTTGCAGTGCAACAGATCAGCAGTGGCAGTGCTATGAGCAGTACAGATGCAGCACATTGAGAGGGAGCTGCAGTACAGAAGTTGCAGTGGCAGTGCTATGAGCAGCACAGATGCAGCACATTGAGAGGGAGCTACAGTACATAAGTTGCAGTGGCAGTGGCAGAGTCATGGGCAACAGTACAGAATGGCAGCAACAGTGCAAGGTTGAGTGGCAGGAGGCCAAGCTTCAGCAGCACAGAACCAGTGCCCAAAATCATGTAATGCATAAGTGTGATGTATTGCTAGAGCATACCCTTGATGCTAAGAGGGAGTGTTGAGATTTTGTGTATTTGGGGTAGCATCAGTTGTGCTCTAGCTCCCAAACTTTGTGGAGGGACTAGAGTTCACCTGATCTACAAGACCCAGAAACAGATTTGGGAAATTTCATCTGGTTTAGGAGATATTAAATTAATTAATTATTTTAAGTATATTTCCTAAGTTAAAACTTAGGGAACGTAAATAATTAAAGTGAATTTAATTAAACATGTGATGAAATTGTCTTAAGTCACACGGATAAAGCTTTCTTTTAATCTTAGCCATTGATGCAAGATCTGATCATGGCCATTGATTTGTCAACGAGAAAAGTATAAAAGAAAGGCTTGGAGTGATTTGTAAAAACACACAGAGGCAGAGCACTGAAGTTAAGCTGATATTCTAGGGTAGGGTTGCTAAGAATACTCAGAAGTGTTTTAGCTGCAGAAAGGGTAATTTAGACCAAGGGGATGATCTAATCCCAGGGTCTAGAATACACAAGAGGTAGAGAAGAGATCAGCTCAAGGACAGTGCAGAGGAAGGCAGCAACAGCAGCAGCAAGGACAGCGTAATTTTCAGGAAACCCTTCAGGGGTAACGCAGAGACCCTTAGGGGCAGCGTAGTGACTGCGTCACCCATTCTAGGGTAGCACAGTCACTTCCGGAGTAGCGGTGAGGGTTTAGAGGCCATCCAAGGCTGACGCAAAGGTTTTCATGGGCTTCAGAGGCTGATGCAGTGCATTTCAGGGGCAACGTTGGGGTTTCTAGGCCTAGATTTGGCTGAGTTTTGTAAATCCCGTTTGAGGGTGTGGATCAGTCATTATTTTGGCCCTAGATCAGCCAGTGAGTTGTAGATCTAGAGTTTTCTCTGTTGGGTTTTCCAGATCTGGAACCCAGAGTTGTGTATTCGGAAATATTCTTAATAATAGAACCCTCCAGCAGCCAGAGACCGTTTTTCCCACCTTCAGTTTTTCGGAGGACTATTTGTCTAGAAATAACTGTCACTTTGTCAATGTGTGCATGTGCTTATTCTAGATCTGAATTGGTAGAGATCTGTTATGTGTTTTGCTACGATATTAACTTGAATTTATTCAGTTGATAACTTATCTAAGTAAGAGGAGCTTAACCAGATTAACAGTAATAATTTCTGGATAAGTATCAGATTCAAAAATTTCTACACAATAGACAAAGTGACACACAGGATTTTCTAGACAACTGTACTAGGAAAAACCCAATGCGGGAAAATCGGCCTTCTAGCTGCTGGAGGGTTTATATTATTAAGTAGATTATAAGTACAGCAAATCTGGGCACCTTACTGGTTAACCTGACAGAGAAATATAAGATCTGCAGCAATACCTCTATTTCGGAGACAAAAAACTGGAATGATTCACACCCTCAAACGGGATTTACAGAACTCAACCCCTTTCTGTCTTTAGAAACCCCAGTGCTGCTCTGTAGCCCTCTGCGTCAGCTCTGCTAGCCTGTTGATGCCCCTATGCTGCTAGCCTGTTGATGTAACCCTAGACTATTTGACGCAGTTCCTGCACTGCCCTAGTTGGGCCCGAGTAAGCCATCATGGCCTCTTGAAGCCTCTGTGTGGCCCTTTCTGGGCCTGCGTAGCACCTACATAGCACTGAAGCCCTCTGCGTTGCGCTGATGCTACGTAACTGTTGCATAGTTATTGTTCCCTCTGCGTTACTCTGATTGTTGCTTCTCTGCCTCTTGCCGACTCTTGGCTCTGGAACCAGATCATCCCCTTAGCCAATACTACCCCTCGCTGCAACTAAAACACTTCTGGAAATTCTTAGCAAACCACACCCTAGAATTCCAGCTAAGTCTCAGTGCTTTGCCTCCGTGTGTGTGTTCTCCAACTGACCCCAAGCCTTTCCTTTATATTTTCTCGTTGGAAAACCAACGGTCGTGATCTAATCTTGATTCGACGGCTAAGACTAAAAGAAAGCCTAATCCGTGTGACTTAATTCATTTCCATCACATGTTTAAATTAATTACCTTTAATATTTTAATTTTCCTAAGTTAGACATAGGGTTCTCAATTAAAAATATTAATTAACTAATTTTCTCTTAAACTTGATGGAATTTCTCAAATCCCTTTCTGGGTCTTGGAGATCTTATGTACTCTAGTCTCTCCACAAAGTTTGGGAGCTAGAGCACATCCGAAGCTACCCCAACACTCAAAATCTCAACACTCCCTCTTAGCGAGGAAAGTGCTCTAGTACAACACTATTTCTATGGTGTGGGTCTCTGCGCTGATGCTTGACCTGTTGCCCTTCATCATTGTGTTGATGCTGCTCTCCCGTATTGCTGTCCATGACACTACCACCGCCATTGCCACATCTGTATTGTAGCTCCCTCTAAATCTGTTGCATCGTGCTACCAACTGTTGCACTGCAACTCAATTGCTGAGAGAAACAACTGAAAACTCCTACCCAATCTTTGACAGACAAGTCAGTTGGGATGCATCCCCATCACTAAAGCTCGATAGGTTGCTGCTCTACGCTATCCTCTTGAAGCCACTGTAATGCTGCAACTCTGCTCTGCGTAAGCCAGCCTACACTAAGTTGTTGAAGTCACATCAGCTCCTCTGTGCTACGCTACTATGGTGTTGTTGCATCTGCACTGCACTTCTCCCTCTCAGCATCTAGCTCTACCTCTGCTCCATCTGTGATTCTCTGCACCCACTGCTCCACTTGTCCCACTACTGTCTTAAGGCCCACGTAACTCGGATGTGATCCAAGAGTTGAGCTACTCAAGGATCCTGCCAGCATTTTGTAGCTGCTCTACAGATCCATGTCGCCCCACTTTTGTGGTGTATGAGCGCTCATGGCTACGTCATCTTCAGAGCCATCATCCGCCACAGCAACCTTGGAGGTAGAAGCTTCCTTGTCCTTCTACTGAGGACAATTGCTAGCAAAATGTCCTAGTTCACCGCACTGGAAACACTTGATCTTTGATAGATCACACTTCTTCCTCCCTTGTTGCCTCTTTGATGCCAAGGTTGTATCTTCTTCCTCTTCCTTCTTCACTTTGCTTGATCCAGTGTTGTACTGTCTCATGGTGAACCGGCGGAGTTCTTGACGGAGGATCGCCCACGCATTGTCCCAATTGGGAATGTCCGCTCTACCCAAGATACTTTGGAAAAAAAAATTCCAGTCCTTTGTGACCGCATTGAGTGCAGTCCTCACCATCACATCATCCTCCACTTTCACTCCCATGGCAGTCCACTGATCCCTGATCACCTGTAATCTGAAAAGGAAGGGTTTGATCTCTTCCCCCTTGGCCATCATGAATAACCTCATCTGATTTTCCAGAAGTATTCTCCTCTGGACAGATCTTCCTTCATATAGTGAGGTGAGAGCCACCCACATATCATGAGTCGTTGTCTTCTCAGCTATGTGAGGTACTACATGATTTTGAATCCATCCATGATGAAGCACTTAGCATGTGTCGTTGCTTCTTCATGCTTCTCTAGGAGCTTCGCATCGATCGGCGTGGCCATTATTTTCTCTACATGCTCCCTTAGACCGTATGCCTCCATGACTAACAGGATTTTGGCCTTCCACACTACAAAGTTGGATAGACCATCAAACCTATCTTGATCATGTAGTCCTTGAGGTGCCATCTACTCAACATATCTATCGGAACATATCCTTTTTTTCTATACTAGAGACTCAGATCTAGGGTCCTTGGTGAGAAAGGCACCCTTTGCTCCCTCTGACAATTGACTCCCTCTCTCTTGGAAGTTTGCCAATCACAACGAATCAACTCTCTTTGATCCTCTAATGGATCTGCAGACTTCTTTGGCTGCAAATCCTTTGAGAAGTTGTTCTCCTCCCGCTCTTTGTCAACTAGTGCTTAGGCTAATTTCTGCACCTTCATAAATTTAACTCCACCAGCAACTACTGAAGCTCTGCAGCACTACTTCCAGCACTCTAAATCAGCATCAGCTTCAAGGTTGCGTCACCTCGGCCTCTGCATGGGCAGACAGTCCCAGTACAGCCTCTGAGTTGCCTCTGTGCAGTAAGTACGCAGGCCTACGTGGAGACTACATCACTCTGGCCTCTGCGTGGCCCTACTCCCCTCTGCTACTACGTTGTCCCTTCTGGTCCAACTTTTTGCGGCTACTACTGCTTTCTTTGCTGCTTTCTACAGCAGGGATTCTTCATTCTTCTGTTGGTGATCCAGCTAGATTTGCAATTCCTCTAATGCCATGTGAAAATTTCTAAATATTACTTATGCAGAAACCCTACTGTTAAATCTGGTTATACTTCTCCTACTTAATCAAGTTATTAATCTGAAGTATTCAGTATTAACATTGAAGTAAACACACTAATGGTCTTCACAGATACAGATTTAAACTGAATGCATGAACAACAGACAAAGTGACACGGGATTTTCTGAACAACTATCCCTAGAAAAACCCAATGCGGGAAAATCGGTCTTCTAGCTGCTGTAGGGTTTATATTATTAAGTAGATTCTAAGTATAGAAAATCTGGGCACCTTACTGGTTAACCCGACAGAGAAATATAAGATTTGTAGCAATACCTTTGTTCCAAAGACAGAAAACTGGATTGATTCACACCCTCAAACGGGATTTACAGAACTCAGCCCCTTTCTGTCTTCAGAAACCCCATCATTGCTCTTAAGCCTTCTGCGTCAGCTCTGCTAGTCTGTTGATGTCGTTGCGCTACTCAAGAGAGACTGTGCAACCCCAGACTAGGTGACGTAGTCCCTGCGCTGCCCTAGTTGGGTTTGTGTAAGCCCTGATGGCCTCTTGAAGCCTCCACATGGCCCTTTCTGAGCCTGCATAGCACTGAAGCCCTCTGCGCTACGTAACTGCTGCGTAGCTGCTGCTCCCTCTGCGCTACTCTGACTGCTGCTTCTCATCCCCTTAGCTAATACTACCCCTCGTTGCAGCTAAAACACTTCTGGAAATTCTTAGCAAACCACACCCTAGAATTCCATCTTAGTCAATGTGCTCTGCCTTTGTGTGTGTGTTCTCCAGCTGACCCCAAGCCTTTCCTTTATACTTTCTTGTTAGGAAACCAATGGTCGTGATCTAATTTTGATTCGACAGCTAAGATTAAAAGAAAGTTTGATCCATGTGACTTAAATCATTTACATCCCATGTTTAAATTAATTACCTTTAATATTTTAATTTTCCTAAGTTAGACTTAGGGTCCTTAATTAAAAATAATAATTACTTAATTTTCTCTTAAACCAGATGGAATTTCTCAAATCTGTTTCTGGGTCTTGGAGATCTTATGTACTCTAGTCACTCCACAAAGTTTGGGAGCTAGAGCACATCCAAAGCTATCCCAACACTCAAAATCTCAACAACTAGTGCAAATATCTCATCATAGTTCACACCTTCCTTTTGAGAGAAGCCTTGAGCAACAATCCTAGACTTGAACTTTTCAACACTCCCATCAACTCCATGTTTGATTTTGTAGAGACATTTTGAGGTGACAAAATATTTGTCCTTGGGTCTAGGGAACACATCCCAGACATCATTCTTCATAATCGACTCATACTCTTCGTTCATAGCATCCTTACAAACTCGATGCTTCATGGCTTCTTCGAATGTGCAAGGCTCAATTTGAACAATGGTGCTCATGGCAGCGAAGTACCCTTGGTACTTATTCGTCTTCTTACTTTCACGAAATGTCCCCATTGGTGCAATATGTCTCTCGGCACCTTCGAGAGTGTCCCTGAGCCATGAGGGTCTCCTTTTTTAGGAGGAAAGTTCATGGGGAGGTGGATCAATGGGATCCATCAGTTCTTTAGCATCGGGCATCAACGCGACCTTCGGTTCTTCCTGCTTTCTTGCATCTTCTTCTTTGTCCTTCCTTGCAATAGGAAGGTCTCTAACCTTCCCAAGGGCAGCATCTTCATCAAAGGTGTCATAGATTCTATATGCCTTTGAAGAGGCACATAGATTCTATATGCCTTTGAAGTTTCACTATATCCCACAAATGTTCCCTTCTTTCCAGAAGCATCCAGCCTGCTTCTCTTTTTCTTTCAGCATGAAAATACATAGCACTACCAAAAATTTTAAAGTGAGAAACATCAGGTTTCTTACTAGTGAAAACTTCTTTGGGAGTTTTGGATTCCAATGCTTGATGTGGGCATTTATTGTGAACATACACGGCAGTGTTGGTAGCTTCTCCCCATAGGGACTTTGGTAGGCTTTGATCATGAAGCATGGCATGGGTAGCTTCTATAATGGAACGATTCTTCTCTTCAGCAACTCCATTTTGCTCAGGAGTATATGCGTTGGAAGTCTCCCTCTTAATGCTAGCTTCTCTACAATAGTCATTGAACTCATTTTATTCATATTCGGTTCCATTATCGGTCCTCAATATTTTGATCTTCTTCCCTGTTTGATTTTCAACCAAGGCCTTGAAAGAGCAGAACCATTTAAAAAATTCTTCCTTCTTATTCAAGAAATAAATCCAAATTTTGTAAGAGAAGTCATCCACAAAAATAGCATAATACAAATATCCTCCAAAATATGTCACGGGAGACATACCAGATAGATCAGAATGAACCAATTGAAGAATTTCGGTAGTCTTGCTATCACTTGAGGGGAATGGTCCCCTTGTATGTTTCCCTTCGACACAACCCTGACAAAAACCTTCATGATCAACTTTAAAATCGTGCATACCTATGACCATCTTCCTAGCATTCGGAAGAGCTTTATAATGAAGGTGAGCAAACCTCCGGTGCCATAATTCGGATTGAAGAGTAGTGTTGCATGTCATGGCTCCCAACAGACTTCCTCCAACATGACAAAGTGTGTAAACTCTAAATCCAAGAGTGAATTATTCTTTGAAATTCCTTTTCCAAACACATACCTTTCCATCAATGAATGCCACCTTGAATCCTTTGTCTTCCATCGCCGAAATAGATACCAAATTCTTCAAGTCGGGTACATATAATACATCTTGTAGATGAAGGATTTGACCTTGATTTAAATGAAGAGTAACAATCCATGTCCCTTTCACGGGATAGGTGGCAATGTCAGCAATTATGATTTCCAAATTGGTTTCCTTTTCAATCAAATGTGAGAGGGCCTCTTTGTACCTAGTGAAGTGCCTTGAGGCACCACTATCAATCAACCAATTATCCAAGGTGTCCAAAGGAGAGGCAGCAGAGAGGGCAGATATAAGATAGAATTCTTTTTGCTTGTTATCTACAAGATTAGATTCATCATACTTGGAGTTTCTTGATCATTAAGGAGGCCGAAGATTTCCATATTGAGTAGTGGGAGAATTCCTTTTTCCTTTGTTGTTGAACTTGCCATTCCTTTTATTGTTGTTTCCTCTGAAATTGTTGTGGTTGTTGTTATCATCATCTCGAGGTGAATCCCTTTTATTAGGACACTCCCTAGCATAGTGGCTAAACCTGTTACAATTGAAGCATCTTCCCTTTCTTCCATATTTGAATCCTTGTCTTCCTTGACCTGGTTTCCTTGGACCAACATTATTATTCCTTTTAGCGTGAGCGGAGAATACAGTAGGATCATTCCTATTTGAAGGCATGTCTTTCTCTATCATCCTTATCTCTTCTTGAGTGCATCTAGTCAACAATTTATCAAATCCTGGAATCCTGTCATTGTGGAGGATAGAGGTATTGAAGACATCCCATTTGCGAGGGAGACCTCCAAGGGAAATAAGAGTGAGCTTCCTATCAGAAATTAATTCTGCAATGGATAGAAGATCATTTTTTATTTCGGTAATCCTATGAAGTTGGATCGGATATCTTCTCCTCTACTCTTCTTTACGTCCTTCAACTTGTTCTTGAGAAAGAAGACTTGGTTTGCATTGCTAACTTTAAACATGCTAACGAACTTGTCATACATCTCCTTAGATGTGCCCAATTCAAAAATGTAAGCAAACAAATGTTTTTGAATAGAATCCCTGATGATCTTCATAGCATTGACTTCACCTTCCGTGTACTTCGTCTTAGTGGCAGTCGGTGCATTTGAAGGAGGTTCGGCAATCTTTCCCTGCACATAATCCATAACATCATTATCTTCCAAAGTCAAATCAAGAGACATCTTTCATGCATGATAATCAGTCTTATCATTGAGCTTGTCATCAGATTTGAAGTAAGATGAGGAGGCCATCGAATCTTGTCCTTGTCCAACAAATCTTAGTGATTGCTTTTCTCACTCTTGCTTGGGCTTTGTCTTCACTAGGCTCTGAAACCATGTTAGTTTTAGTTAATAATGGTATGTTCTATGCTTTAGAGTACTTTACTTCAATTTTTCTTACTAGCCCAATATCAATTTTCAGATTAGCAATCACATTAACATTGATAGTAAATACAGATCGAAGATAAACAATAAGCAAAAGCAAGCCAAGAGAAGAGGACACAATATTTGGCAGATGCCAAGGAAAAACCTCAATGTGGGCAACTAAGATAGGCTGAAGGGTTTTGCCTAAGTGAGCAAGCCAATAGTGCAAAAGAAGGTCGTAGCCACAAAAAGAGTTGTGGTATAGCAAGGATAGCAAAATATTGAGGTCAATGAGCTAAAGGAATCGGCCTAGGTGAGTGGGTATTTTGCTTATTATATTTTGTATTTGTATTTGGGCAGATGAAGACCTGATGGTTTAGGCCTCAACCGAAGGGTTTCATTCAAAAAACAGATTATGTCAATGTTTCACGAAGCGGGGATGAAGCGAGAACGTTTTTTGGAAGCGGGGACATGGAAGCGTCATTTCCAAAAAATCTAGGAAGTGAAGCGTCTCGGAAGCCTCTACTCTCTCTCTATATATATATATATATATATATTGCATTTATATTAAAAAACATCCAAAATACCAAATTAATTGTAGAAAATATGGAAGCATGAATATTTGTACATAAATCAAGATAGATATGACATCCACTGTACATTAATGATTAATTATTCGAGCATCAACCATTTAGACGCATCAACCATCTAGAATATAGATTCTTCTCCTCTTGTCTAGCCTTTGCCTCTACCTTGATTATCTAGGGACATAAGTCAAAATTGCCCAATTTTGATCAAACTACCTAATGCAAGCCTTAAAATATGGTAGAAAGAACTTAACATGCTTTATCGATGATTTTGACTTGATTGAAATGTAATTTTTTGCTAACGACATGAAAAGGAGTTCAACAATTAACACCACCAACACGAGGGTACATATTGGGCTTGGTGCTCTTGATTAAATGCTAATCACATACCCCCATACATGATATAATCTAATGAAATGCCACAATACCATTGATCCTGAATTCCTGAAAACTTTTAGGTCTACTGAATTTTGAATAGGATATGAAATTCTATTTTCCCCATATGAAGTCCGACCAGGCTGGAACCACTCTCAAACATCCTCAGTCATTTCATGGTAATGTTAAAAATTTAAGTAAAAGGATGAAAATGAAAAATAAAGGAGAACGTAACTTTTCCTTTAAGAATTTAACATTACCATGAGGGAGCATCACAGGGGCACCTTGGGAGTGTTCGAGAAGCCCCAACCCAACTTAAGTCAAATAAAAAATAAAAAAAAATATTTAGAAATTTGTGGAACCCTATGGAACCGTCCATCTCCCTTCAAATCCGTACGGATCCGTTCTCGATCCGCGGAGGATCCGTCATCAGATCTGTGGTTCGGAAATTTGGAACCACGGATTGGGCCAGTATCGTTCAGAATTTCCAAGATCCGTCTTCGTCGACCCGATCCGTGGTTCCGAAATTCCGATCAGCGGATCCAACGGCGGATCCCCCATGGACCCGTCCAGGATGCGGTTTCTGGTTTGGATCCTTGGGGTGGGGACGTTTCCTGCAACACTGGATTATGTACAATAGCTTTGTATTAGGGGTTGTAAAGGACAATGTGTGAAAATTTCAATCCAGAAAAGAGTTCTGCAGCGATAGATTTATTTCTCCTACTTATTATTTTAATGAGTTATTTACACAATTCTTCCAGTGAATTTCGTAATAAATACTACTGCAGCATTTTACTTTTCGTATATGCAGAGAAAGGAACAGTAAGAAATATAAGCATAAGAAACAATCACATGTACACACTTATATTTGGACAATTTTCCCCGAAAAAAACCCAATGCGATAAAACCGGTGCAGCAAATGATGGTTTATATATTATTCTTCAGCAACGAAATTCTCTACAAGGAAAAGACTAGCAGACTTCTTTAGAAAACACCTAAGATAAATTCTCTGGTTCCTTCTAGAGATTTTCTAACACCGGGAAGACCCACTGCCTCCCTTTGCATCACTCTGTGTGTTTCTCTGTGCAGTCCCTGCACTGGGCTGTGTCACTCTGCGTGGGCTCTGCATAGGCACTCTGCGCTGTTTTTTGTGGCCCTTTGCGTCTCTCTATCCTTCTTCTCTATCACTGTTGGCTCCCTCTCCTTCTACCTCTGCAACTCTGCCCTGCAACTCTCCCTCTGAAATAGAATTCTATTCCTTCATAATCGACTTCCTTCAGGTTACTGAGTGTGTGCCCGGCTTACTTTCCAAATGACCCTCAAGCGTTCTTTTACAATCTTCTCATTGACGAATCAACGGCCCCGATTAGAAATCTAAACAATGGCCAAGATTAAAACTTGACTTGATCTTCGTTCTCTAGAAGATTCACTCTGTATTATTAATACCCATTAATTATTTAATTTCCTAAGTTTAGACTTAGGGTCTACATTAAAATAATTAATTATTTTAATAAAACATAAACCAAGTGGAATTTCCACAAACGGTTTATGGGTTCTTTGGAACACTGATGTTCAAGCCTCTTTACAAATTTTGAGACTTGGAACACTTTTTGATGCTACAACAATCAACACCATGATCCCTAATATGGGAGCCCTAAGGTTTTCTTATTGGTCGACAAATGAGAAATGAGATTTGGGCCATATTTCTTGTGTACTTGGAACGAACAAAGTTCGTTACTCTAAGTTAAATACTCTAGACAGCTTGGAAAATAAAGATATCCATTAAGGATACAAATATTATTATATATAAAATGTATGAAGAATGATGATACAATTGAGAGTGAGGGTTATGTATATATAGCCAGGTAAGTACCCTATATGAACGGTCATGTCTCCTTAGACATGGATACATGCCTCTTTGTTAAACTAATTATTACTTATTTACATATAATTATGTTTATTATTTATTATCTATATTTATTACGTTTACATAATTATATTCATAACAGTACTGCTATTGCTTTCACTGTTGATATATTCCGTTGTGAAAAGTGCTTTTAGTTGGGCATCTCTAGTGTATTTATGTGTTTGCCTAAGTCATAGATCATATCTAGAGTGCAAGGAAATTTCAACAAGTAAGAGGCAGCTTCATCAACTACATGTTATAAAGGCGGAGAGAAAATGTAATGGCCTCACTTGAATCCTTTAGGAGAGAATGCAAACTAGTGGATGATGTAATATTGGTAGATGAATGCTCTAGATTATTGTGGGCTTTTGTATTGGCAAATGGCGGAGTATGAGGTGTTTTCTCCAACATTTTTAATGAGTTTCTAGAAGAAGACAACAAAGTTATGGCCCATGGGGGAGAACAATCTGGAGCAAATTGCCATGTTGAAGGACAATCTAACTAGATATCTAGACTAGAAGGGAATCATCAAACAAGTGAGACAAGGATTTACTATTATTGTTGTTTAGGTCTCCTATCGTTTAAGTCATGTGCACAAATGTATTTTATGCTTTATATCCTCGCGAAGTCGAGAAATAATAATTAAGACAGTTTTTAATAATTTGTAACATGTCCTAAGGTCCAAGGGTTGTTGCAGTCATAATTATATTAGTACAATCCTCCACTAAATTCTAAAGTTTAGATTACCAAATTAGAGAAACAAAGATACTTACGAGATAGCATGGTCCATGAACAGTATCAATACAAAGACCAGCCCCTGGCGGTAGAGTAAGATCTGCACAGGGAGATACAAGGAGAATATTTGCAATTTCTACTCTGAGCAAAGATGATTTGTCATTGTACACCATGCTGCTTTCTGGCCTTCTAGAACCTTGCAAATATGGATGCTGGTCAGCATTTTCAACCTGCATGAACAATGATGCTATTAAAAAATGAAATTATCATTTACTTTCAAGTGGTGTAAAGTGCGTAACATTGAAAAATACAAAAACTAACCCAAAAGTTACAAATATCCCCCTTAAAAATAAAAGCCACACAGAAACTAAGATGAGAAATTTTTCATAAAATAATTACTGAAAATTCAAAAAACTCTTAAAATTAGTAGGAAGAGGGGATATAATCAATTCATACTAAATAGCTTCTGGTTTCTAAGCTAGGCATATTATTTCACGAAAAAATTGTAGAAATTGTGCTTCCATAAAAGTGTAGATATTAATTAAAGAATGGTTGTAACTTGTAAGAACTTGCACGCATTTGCCAAGTTCGAACTTGTGAGCAAAGTCATAGTCTTTCTTTGAATGGGGGCAAAGATAGTACCAAGGTCATATAATATATACAAATTTCCAAATGCAAAGTCTCTAACTATTGTAATAATCTGCTTTTGAATACTATAACACATATGATTGACATTTTATTTCAGTGCAAACTACTTGAATATGTTTTAGTTCCCAACAAATGACAGAGAGCAATGTAAGTTACTATCGGTGATACATGAAGACATACTCCTTGGGATTGGGGATGCACCTCCCCACAACTGTGAGACAGCTGGATAACCCACAAAATGTCTTGTGATATCCCTCAAAAAATGAAATGCATAGCAATTCTCTAAAAATGGGGGGCATGTTGTGGGGTGGGCCGAGACACTTCCCTCAACAAGAAGGACGTCTTGGGACACCCCTGATTTCTGCTGTGAAAATTACAAATAAAACCAAATTCCTTAACCAAACTAAACTCAACCAAACCTGGTCATCATTCAACACTTACTCATTGGAGGTATGATTGAGTTGAGGAACAGCATTGTGACTGTATAAGTGGTTACTTGAGTTTGAGAGGTGAGTTTCAAGCAGATAGGATGATACCTATCACCCCTCAATTTGCATGATGCGTATTACGCGCCAAAATGGGTAACCCCATGGGAGAAAACTTTCCTCCTACATTTGATAGCCAGTCGTTGAGCCATGCAGCCAGCAGACCCTGATAACCACCACTAGCTGATGTATGTCATATATCTCTCCCACTTGCAACAACCATTTGCTTCTCAACCATCCAGCATGAGCACATGGACAAAGGTGAGGTTCTGCTCAAAAGATATTTTGGTCATTTTTCAATCAGGGACATGATTGTTTGTTCTTGGGCTTTTAGTATAGATTACGGGGTGATCGGGAACAATGACAGGCTATGATCATGATCTTGTTCTTTCACCTTAAATGGGGGGATAATCTATGACATCCCTTAATGGCCCAATGGGTATAGGAGAGGCACTACTTGGGAAGCCCTGATTGAGATAGCGTAATTCCATTTTCCCCTATGTCATGATTAACACTTTCCATTGCACATTACAAGCCCATATTCCACCTCCATTCTTCAGGTTCAACATTTCATGTATTCTTTGGCATTTGGCACCCATATGTCCACACACCTAGGTAGGGCCCATAACCTTGCCCTAAGAGGTTGATGCAGCTAAAATAAACAGAAAAACCATATTGTGGCCACAAAAAGACTAGAGAAAGAAAATCAAAATGCGAAATATGGCCTAGGACATAAAGATTAGCACATGGGCAAAACCCTAGCATGAGCTCTACCTCACTCATATGGCCATCATCTGATTCTTCCGCACATGTTGCTCCATTACATCAAGAAAAAAAACCCTTGCATGTCCCAACCCCAATGAGCAATAATTTGACTCATCGTTAAGGGGTAATACAACTACCACATCATTCAAAGCAAGTTCTAACCCTTGAGCTATGAGCAATAATACAAAGAAAAATCAATAAATAAAGGGCGCACAAGAGGGGTAGAAAAACAAAGGTTTAGTTGGTGACCCACACATCCACGAATGCTCCCTCCTCACATCTATACACTCAAGATGTGGACACCCCCATGAGCCAATCCCTTTGACCATGGCACTTGGCCATGAAATCTTATCTCCAAAGTCTTATGTTATTCAATGCATAATATATTAAATCTACTGAAACCGATATATATCTTTGTACATAGGTTTAATCTGAATTGCAGCCATGGTCACACGAGACGATTACCAAAATATCAGAAAGGAACATAAACATAAGTGTTGGAAATATTGAGAGGGGGGTGAATCAATATTTAGTCAGTTAACCAATTTTTAATCATCAACTCGTCACAATATTAATCATCTGGGATTGAACACGTAAACGCAGAAGATTTATAACTAAAATAAAATCACCTTCAACTTTTTTTAACAGATAAAGAGTACATTCAAGTTTATCATCTCCAATCGAAACTTTCGTAGGCACCAACCTATGGGAGACACCAATCCCACAATTGAGCACCAACTCACTGAATTCATGGGCACCAACGCACAAGAGACACCAATCCCCTAGCTAAGAACCAACTCTGCAAAATTCATAGGTACCAACCCAGGTCCAAGTTATACTACGGATTTGTCATCAATTACTCCTTCCTAAGATGGACGTCACTTCACCATGCGATCAACATATTTTCACTCAACTCTAATTACAACCACTTGACATGTACATAACTTCAACTATCCAACAAAGTAGCTTTGTCACATTGAGGTATACCCTTCTCGCAGTCTATACCAGACATTGTTTCTTCCACACACATCTTTTGTTGTCCTTGACACCTTGTTGCCTCATCACAATGGAAACCTAATTTCCATAGACTCGAATCTTAGCCTCCAGACATCACTCTAAAGGGGCTCACTCTACTCTCTTTTATGCGCTTTCCACCTTCACTAAGAATCCCCACACCAATGAATAGATCAAGAATATAAAAGTCCTCTTTTAGCACAAGTAGTCCACAACTTCACACTGTCCTTTCACTAAAATGAGACCTTTGTCACAAAGATATTCCACTACAGAAATATTTCTTAAATCTTTGCCTTCTCATGGAGTTCGCTTTGTCCTCCTCTTTCTTATATTATTTCACAGTATACACCCAGAAATCAAATCACTCTTAAGGAAGCTCAACCTGTCCTATGGGCTACTACAAATTTCAAGTTTTTCCTCCACAATCCCTGCTACAAATCTGATCATTTCAAAGTAAAGATAAATCTGAATGTATGCCAAGAAAAATGTGCCAAATTTTTGACCTCAACACCAAAAAGATAACCCAAAAAGATTTTTTACTTGGTTGCCTCAGTGACTGTCCTTTACCTGCCTCAAATTTGCATTCCTTTATCGGCCTGTCCCTTAGTCCATTCATTTAATGTTAAATCCAAGCATGATAAAAACACTAAAATCTAGAAATGACATTTATTTCTTGAAAATACAAATTTGGAGATTTTTACTGTTGGAAATACTGAGAGGGGGGTGAATCAGTGTTTCTTTTCAATTGTTATTTTTACCAGTTAGATCACCTATATATAGAACACAAAATGAACAATAAGAAGAAATTTTTTTATTAATTTCTTCTTTACAATAAATCAAGTACAATATATGTAGGGCTCCAACCCTAGATGAAGACACCAATCTTCAATCTCCCAGGCTCCAACCTGTATTTGCCAAGCACCAGACTTGGACTTCCAAGGCTCCAACCTTGTCAATTTTGAGGCACCAACCTCAAGGGCTCCAACCCTATATCTGGTACAGGCTCCAACCTAGTCTCTTGAGGACTCCTATCCTCTAGGGCTCCAACCTTATCTTCCAAGGCACCAACCTTGTCTCTATGAGGCTCCAACCTCCTGCTTCATTTCATCAATATATATTTGGTTATACTTACAGCTTCCAAAATCTTCTTCAACAAGCCCTGACAATCTTCACTTAGTCTTCACTGTAGTCTCCACATTACGTCATCAATGACAAGCTTTTTCTTCCTAAAAGGAGTCACCACTACTCTTCATTGTACCCAAACAATTTCTTCAAGTCACCTCATGATGACATCAACAATGCCTCATGATCTCCAATAATATCTCGAGGCTCAGTTTCAAAGTGTTTTCAAAAGATGCTCCAAGGTGTCGTCAATGTGATCCAAAACGATCTTCAAAACAACGCTCATCCAAGAGTACTTCAAAACCCAAAGCACTGTTCAACTTCTTCTCATGTTATAACACCGATTTGTGCTTGACAGTCTTATATGTCTCCACCACTGACCTTTATGTTTCCACCAAATAATGAATCACTGCAACTTCAAAATGTTAGTCTATCTTTGGTGCTGTGACTTACTTCTTCATTGAAGATATGAAGGTGTTAATGCCAATTAATGGTTCTCCACAGTCCTAAAGAAAACTTGAGGATAATCACAATGCTGCTTCACAGTCTTAGGGGCAACAACAGTTAATAGTCCAAACCACAGAGTCAATGAGGAGATCCAAGCCTATAAATAACCTCCACAGTCACAACAAAGGAGTCTGACCCACAGTAATGAAGGTTGCTCAGTGCATAGTATGAGCTATAGCAATTCACTATTCCTGCACCAATCCGAGCCACTGGAAAAAAGGCTGCACAGTAAGCTATGCCACTGTTGATATGTCACAGTTTAGGAAGAGGGATCTGAGACACTAAAGGAGGTTGTTGTGCCAATTCTGAACCAATCCGAGTCCCTGTTCAGACATACAGTCCAAGCTAAAGATGATCCGAACCTCTATTTATGCTGCCACACTTAATCCGATTTTGCGGCAAATTTGAGGCACTGTCCAAGAATCTGTGCTACTGTAATAACAGTGACCTTGTCACAGTGTCCCAGCTATAGGAAGATTTCCACAGTCCAAAATTACACCCTAAAAAAATATTCTAACACAACACAGGTGTTGTCTGAGTTTATACACAGTCAGTCCATTATCCACACTGTCCTGTAGATTAAGTCCAACGCTGTCCTGACCAAAAACAAATAAATGTTGCCTATTTCCTTCAACTTCTGTGCCTTTTCTTCCTTGTTCATGAGCTGTGAATTGAGGCTCCTGTTCTGTCTTGGATGACCGAAAAATTTATGCCTACAAATGAACCCCAAACTTGTTTTTATAGTGGTTTAGTCAAGGAATGAAGAGACACGTCCATTTGAAAGAGGGCCGACATGAGGGTGTGAGTGTAGGTCGGCTCACTTGACAGAAATTTACCTTAAACTTGAAAAATCAATAACTTTCAAACCGCTTGGAGTTTCGGGTTGAGTAATAGCTCGTTGAAAAGGCAAAATTATGCTTTTCAAGATGGTGTAGGTTTCATTAAGGAATTTTGCCTCCAAGGTAGCAAAAATATATTTTTTAATGTGACTGATTATTTATGAGTGCAAAAAATGGAGGCAGGGAAGAATGCCTTTGAGTGTAGAGCCTCATGGTTTGATTTCTTCGTTGATTGTCTTCATAATCATGCCTTAGCCTTCTTCAACATAGGGTCACCATTATCATGTCCTTGCCTTCTTCAACATAGGGTCATTAGGTCAGCTGTCCTTAAGATAGTGCAGAGATATGGTAGTCTTTCATTATGATCATCAAGATAAATGATTGACACTTCATTTGTGTCTTGTCATCCTAAACAAGAGTTGTAATCACTTGTAATCATCCTCTGGTATCTTCAAGAATATTTGCCATCCTGGTCACTGACATCATCAATGACAACCTAGATTAACAATCTCCCCCTTTCTCATTGATGGAAATATTCTTGCCCTTTCAACATTCTCTCCCCCTTTGACATCAATGGCAAATGGGGTGTCCCAATACTTCGCTTGTCAAGCTGCTTCTTTTCTTCATGAATTATAGTCCTTCATAGGTATGTTACTCCCCCTGACATGGTGCTCTTTCTTCTGGAAATATGGTCCATCATAGATGTGTTTGTATTTCTTCATGTGATGTACCATCTCCCCCTGTGAGAGATGATTTATCAAGATTGTCCATGTGTAACTCATCAAAGATTTCATAGGGCCCACTCACGGATCACTTTCTGCAAGAATACTAAAGAATCACAAACTCCCCCTATTTGTATGCATGGTCTCTTTTTGGCAGGGTTTCACCATCAAATACTTGGAATATCAAGGTTGACTTCATCTAGTCAACAACATGTGTTGTTTGTTGGAGTGTTTAAGAGACGTTCGTTGGAGTGTTTAAGAGACTTTCAAATCTAATTTGCTTCTTTCTCCATACTTGTGTAACCTTCTTCTTTGGCATAGTTGTAGCTTGTGTAGGGGCCCATGTCAAGTTACAATCACGTGCCATATGTCCAACGTTATGGCAATTGAAGCACTCTATTTTGTTCACGAATAAGAAATCATGACTTCTTCTTGCAAAATTGCTTCGAGGAGATTGACGGGGACCATTATATTTGTCTTTGTGATATGCCCTACAGTGTTTTTCCATGTGCCCAAAGTTTGTACAAGAATAGCAATAACCAAGAAATATACTTTGGTACCTCGGAGATGGAGTTTTCCTTGATGTACTTCTGAAGTCTTTTTGCCTTGGGATTCTTCGATGATATTCATTGCCTTTTGTATTCTTGACACCATCTGCAAGTCTCCTTGGAATAGAAGTTCTTCCGTTGTTGTCTTGATTCTTCTCCTTACCCTTGCTAGAACTGGGAGCATCAACATTTCTTTCTAGGTTCCTCACATCTTTGTTGTTTGAAGCATTATCATTCTTGCTTGAGGATTCACCTGCATAGCCAAGACCTGATTTATCAAGGGGAGACCTTTGATAACTTAGGATGTCATCTAGGGCTTGAGAGCTTTTCAAGTTCTTATTTAGCAAGTCAACTTCCTTTTTAAGAAAGACAATTTCTCCTTTCAACTTTTCACAATATTCATCTTTCATAACTAGTTGCTTCTTCATTTCTTCCATCATCCTTGTTGCTTCATGTGCTTCGATTTTAAGGGAGATGATATTTGATTTCATTATGAAGACTTCTTCATTCTCTTTTGCTAGACTGCTCTCCATTTCTTCTTTTATTCTTGTAGCTTCACATGTTTCGGCCTTGAGAAGATTGATGTCTGATTTTAGTTTCAAGATTTCTTCATCCTTTTCTTCTAGTTGGCATATCATGGTGTTTCTCTCCTTTTCTGCTTCATTAACTTGTCCTTATATGAATTCCAAAGTTTCCATCACCTTCTCGGCTCCTTGCGCTTGTTTCCTTGCTTCTTCTAGTTGAGATCTAAGAGAGGAGACCTCTTCCTTGTATTGACCAATCTTTGCTTCAAGATTGTTCAAGCTCTTAAGTCTTTGTTCAAGGTGGCTTGACAAAGTTTCTTCCCTTTTCTTTGCCTTATCCAATTGATTTGTCATAGATATGACTTCTTCATGATGCTTTCTTTTGTTTAGATGAAATTCCTCTTTAATTTTGGCAAGCTCCTCATCTCTTTCTTGTACTTGAAGCTTAACAAAGTCAACTTCCTTCCTTGTCTTGTCTTGGTTACCATCTTGCGCTTTCTTCTTAAGTTCCTCATTTTCCTTTTTCAAACCGTTAATCTCTTCCATGGAAGCCATAAGTTTATTCAAGAGATCTTCTTCAAAGTCTTCTTTGCTCTCTTCATCTTCTAGGTCTTCTTTAGCCTTGTCATATTTCTTATCTTCAGCTTCCTTGACGGATTTTGGACTTCTTTCTTGTTTTCCATCATCTTCTTGACTAGAGATCATTGTCAACGCTCCTTTTGACTGAAGATCATGAAGTTTGTCCCATATGACTTTTGCTGACGAACATTTTTCAAAATTGGCCTTCACAGAATTTGGTAACCCATTCAAAATTGCCTTCATCGCTCTTGTATTGTACTCCTTGGATTCTTCGTCCATCGTGTCATTAGTAATCACTGATTTCCAAACTTCAATTCCTTGAGTCTTCAAGAAATTCCTCATTCTTGCCACCCATATATCAAAATTTCCATTGAACAATGGAGCCTTCGCAAATTGATTTACTTCAATTTCAATGGTTGAGGAAGACACATCTTTAGGAGGATTGGAGACTTTCTTCCTTGGCTTTGCCATTTGTGTTCTAATGATCAACCTTCAACCTGTTAGGCTTTGAGTGAAGGTACTGGCTCTAATACCAATTGTTGGAAATACTGAGAGGGGGGTGAATCAGTATTTCTTTTCAATTGTTATTTTTACCAGATAGATCACCTATATATAGAACACAAAATGAATAATAAGAGTAAATGATTTTATTAATTTCTTCTATACAATAAATCAAGTACAATATATATAGGGCTCCAACCCTAGATGAAGACACCAATCTTCAATCTCCCAGGCTCCAACCTGTATTTGCCAAGCACCGACTTGGACTTCCAAGGCTCCAACCTTGTCAATTCTGAGGCACCAACCTCAAGGGCTCCAACCCTATATTTGGTACAGGCTCCAACCTGATCTCTTGAGGACTCCTATCCTCTAGGGCTCCAACCTTATCTTCCAAGGCACCAAGCTTGTCTCTATGAGGCTCCAACCTCCTGCTTCATTTCGTCAATATATATTTGGTTATATTTACGGCTCCCAAAATCTTCTTCAACGAGCCCTAACAATCTTCACTTAGTCTTCATAGTAGTCTCCACATTGCGTCATCAATGACAACCTTTTTCTTCTTAAAAGGAGTCACCACTGCTCTTCATCGTACCCAAACAATTTCTTCAAGTCACCTCATGATGACATCAACAATGCATCATGATCTCCAATAATATCTCGAGGCTCAATTTCAAAGTGTTTTCAAAAGATGTTCCAAGGTGTCGTCAATGTGATCCAAAACGATCTTCAAAACAATGCTCATCCAAGAGTACTTCCAAACCCAAAGCACTGTTCAACTTCTTCTTATGTTATAACACCGATTTGTGCTTGACAGTCTTATATGTCTCCACCACTGACCTTTATGTTTCCACCACACAATGAATCACTGCACCTTCAAAATGTTAGTCTATCTCTGGTGCTGTGACTTACTTCTTCATTGAAGATATGAAGGTGTTAATTCCAATTAATGGTTCTCCACAGTCCTAAAGAAAACTTTAGGATAATCACAACACTGCTTCACAGTCTTAGGGGCAACAACAGTTAATAGTCTGAACCATAGAGTCAATGAGGAGATCCAGGCCTATAAATAACCTCCACAGTCACAACAAAGGAGTCCGACCCACAGTAATGAAGTTGCTCAGTGCATAGTATGAGCTATAGCAATTCACTATTCCTGCACCAATCCGAGCCACTGAAAAAAGGCTGCACAGTAAGCTATGCCACTGTTGAGATGTCACAGTTTAGGAAGAGGGATCCAAGACACTAAAGGACGTTGTTGTGCCAATTCTGAACCAATCCGAGTCCCTGTTCAGACATACAGTCCAAGCTAAAGGTGATCCGAACCTCTGTTTATGCTGCCACACTTAATCCGATTTTGTTGCAAACTTGAGGCACTATCCAAGAATCTGTGCTACTGTAATTACAAAGACCTTGTCACAGTGTCCCAGTTATAGGAAGATTTCCACAGTCCAAAATTACACCCTAAAAAAAGATTCTAACACAACACAGGTGTTGTCTGAGTTTATACACAATCAGTCCGTTATCCACATTGTCCTATAGATTAAGTCCAACGCTGTCCTGACCCAAAAACAAATAAATGTTGCCTATTTCCTTCAACTTCTGTGCCTTTTCTTCCTTGTTCACGAGCTGTGAATTGAGGCTCATGTTCTATCTTGGATGACCAAAAAATTTATGCCTACAGATGAACCCCAAATTGTTTTTATAGTGGTTTAGTCAAGGAATGAAGAGACACGTCCATTTGAAAAAGGGCTGACATGAGGGTGTGAGTGTAGGTCGGCTCACTTGACAGAAATTTACCTTATACTTGAAAAATCAATAACTTTCAAACCGCTTGGAGTTTCGAGCTGAGTAATAGCTCATTGGAAAGGCAAAATTATGCTCTTCAAGATGGTGTAGGTTTCATTAAGGAATTTTGCCTCTAAGGTAGCAAAAATATATTTTTTAATGTGACTGATTATTTATGAGTGCAGAAATGGAGGCAGGGAAGAATGCCTTTGAGTGCAGAGCCTCATGGTTTGATTTCTTCATTGACTGTCTTCATAATCATACCTTAGCCTTCTTCAACATAGGGTCAGCATTATCATGTCCTTACCTTCTTCAACATAGGGTCATTAGGTCAGTTGTCCTTAAGATAGTGCAGAGATATGGTAGTCTTCCATTATGATCATCAAGATACATGATTGACACTTCATTTGTGTCTTGTCATCTTAAACAAGAGTTGTAATCACTTGTAATCATCCTCTGGTATCTTCAAGAATATTTGCCATCCTGGTCACTGACATAATCAATGACAACCTAGATTAACATTCACTACTATTGGAAATTGCACAAAAAAATTATAACAACCGTACACAGAAAATGACACAGTGATTTTTGGTCAATGTGACCCGGGAAAAAACCCCTACAACTCTTGGGGAAAACCAGTTTTGAGAGCTCTTATTTATCTTTGAAAATCTTTTACAAAGAAAATGAAATACACAGGAAATATTCCAGCATTTACAAAATACAGATTTATCTCAATTTCCGTGCATAAACTCCACCTCGAAAACCATGCCACATCTCAGACAGAAAACAGCAATAAATGTTGTATGGACATTCTTGGGAAATGTGCTCAGAAAACTAGCGTACAACCTGTTGTATGGAAATGTATAGTAAAATTTTCACCTCAAAAATCGTGCCTTCAATTTGCTGATATTTCTCCTCGAAATTTATGTCGTACCCTGCTTGGAATGTGTGCCAAACTATTGTACGGTTCTATTGTCTTGGGATGCATGCCAAGCTGTTGTTGTACAGTTCTGCTGTAAATGTCGTTGTTGGGATGTGTGCCAAGCATCTGTTGCTCTCCTTCACTTCCTCCCTACTTAGAAATTTCTCCTTACTCTCTCTTGCTTTCTCTCAAATGATCATGAAAGAATGTAATGATCTTTTCTTCTTCTTCTCTCCTTTTACCCTAACCTAAGTGACTTTTGAGTGATCCCTAGATCCAATGGCTGAAAAAGCTTTAGATCAAGGGCTGAAAATAAATGCACATTATTTTCACTTTTTCTATTTAATCACTCACCCACTTAGCCTTTTATTTCCATAGTCACTTTTTCACTTTCTAATTCTTCATTGACTTTAATAAAGTCACTTTCAAATTAGAACGCAACTTTATCACTTATAAAGTCACTTTTAAATTAGATTGACTTTACCACTTATAAAGTCACTTTAGAAGAAGAAGTATAATAGAGTGGACACTTTTCCCTAGGCAAAAGATCAAAGCCATGGAGAACCACTTGTCCTTGGTACCCAAAATTTAACACTCCCTTTTACCGAGGAAAGTGTTCCTCACAACTCCCATCTTGTCTCTGAAGTAGACATGTTTGCCCCATGGTAAGGCTTTGGGAAAGATGTCTGCTACCTGCTCATTTGTGGAGATGTACTCAAGCTTGACTGCACTCTTTTGGACATAGTCTCGAATGAAGTGATACTTGATCCCAATATGCTTTGACCTGTCATGGAAAACTGGATTCTCCGTGAGTTTTATGCAACTCTGATTATCGCAATGAATCACACAAGGTCTCAACGCCTGACCAAATAAACCAAACATCACAGACATATGGCCTCATAGTTAACCAAGCTAGCATCCCTTATGCCTACTATACTCAACTAAGCAATACAGCCATTGTTTTTCCATTGAACCACGACACACCTGTTGAACCCAACCCAAAACAACACCCTGAAGTACTCTTCTTGTCTGAAGCACATCCTTCCCAATCTGAATCTGTGTACCTTTCCAGTCTCACTCCATCACCCTGTCTATAGTCCAGACCATAATCCACCGTACCCTGCAAGTAACGAATAATGTATTTTTTAGCCACCCAGTGCACTCTCCGGGCTCACACATGAACTGACTCATAGTGTTAATTGTAAAACATATATATTGTCAAGTGTTGAAAAAATACATAAATGATCCAATCAGTTGCATGTATAGTTTAGGATCCACCAACTTGGAATCGGAAGTGTGAAGCTTCTTCCAGTTAGTGATCATAGGTGTAGACATGGGTTTACAGTCCTCCATGTGAAATCTGCTAACAATATCCACGGTGTACTTCCCCTGTCCCAGGAAGATATTCCCCTCCTCCTGCCACACCTCCAATCCCAAAAAATAATGCATCAAGCTGATATCTTTCATATCAAACTTTGAAGCAAGATCTCTCTTGCAGCCCTCAATGAGTCTCTCTACCCCAGTGATGACCAAGTCATCAACATACAACACCAAAATGAGAGGCTTCTCACCTACCACAATGAAGTATAGATTCGGATCAATTTCACTCTTAGTGAAACCCAACTGCAGCAAGTAAGTATCAATCCTCGAATACCAAGCTTTCGGAGCTTGCTTCAGGCCATAGAGCTCCCTTTTCAATCCGCATACATGGGTCTCTCGCCCATGCACCTCAAAGCCCTGTAGCCGCTCAATATAAAATTCCTCCTGAATGAAGCCATTGAGAAAGGCGGTCTTCACATCCATTTGGTGGATCTTCCAACCCATCTTTACTGCAATCGATATAATGGAGCGAACACTCCCTCTTACCGAGGAAAGTGTTCCTCACAACTCCCATCTTGTCTCTGAAGTAGACATGTTTGCCCCATGGTAAGGCTTTGGGAAAGATGTCTGCTACCTACTCATTTGTGGAGATGTACTCAAGCTTGACTGCACTCTTTTGGACATAGTCTCGAATGAAGTGATAATTGATCCCAATATGCTTTGACCTGTCATGGAAAACTAGATTCTCCGTGAGTTTTATGCAACTTTGATTATCGCAATGAATCACACAAGGTCTCAACGCCTGACCAAATAAACCAAACAACATCTTGCAAAGCCATATGGCCTCATAGTTAGCCAAACTAGCAGCCATATACTCTGCCTCAACTAAGCTTAATGCAACTGACTGTTGTTTCCAACTGAACCACGACACAACTGTCGAACCCAACCCAAAACAGCACCCTGAACTGCTCTTCTTGTCTGAAGCACATCCTGCCCAATCTGAAACCGTGTACCCTGTCAATCTCACTCCATCACCCTGTCTATAATCCAGACCATAATCCACAGTACCCTGCAAGTAACGAAGAATGTGTTTTGCAGCCACCCAGTGCACTCTCTTGGGCTCACACATGAACTGACTCATAGTGCTAACTTTAAAACATATATCTAGTCGAGTGTTGACCAAATACATCAATGATCCAATCAATTGCCTGTATAGTGTAGGATCCACCAACTCGGAATTGAAAGCGTGAAGATTCTTCCAGTTAGTGATCATAGGTGTAGACATGGATTTGCAATCCTCCATGTGAAATCTGCGACGAATATCCACTGTGTACTTCCCTTGTCCCAGGAAGATATGCCCCTCCTCCTGCCACACCTCCAATCCCAGAAATTAATGCATCAAGCCGATATCTTTCATTTCAAACTCTGACGCAAGATCTCTCTTGCAGCCCTCAATGAGTCTCTCTGCTCCAGTGATAACCAAGTCATCAACATACAATGCCAAAATGAGAAGCTCGTCGCCTACCACAATGAAGTATAGGTTCGAGTCAGCCTCACTCTTAGTGAAACCCAACTGCTGCAAGTATGTATCAATTTGAGAGTACCAAGCTCTAGGAGCTTGCTTCAGACCATAGAGTGTCTTTTTCAATCTGCATACATGGGTCTCTCGCCCATGCACCTCAAAGCCCTGTGGCTGCTCAATATAAACTTCCTCCTGAATGAAGCCATTGAGAAAGGCGGTCCTCATATCCATTTGGTGGATCTTCCAACCCATCTCTGCTGCAATCAATATAATGGAGCGAATAGATATATACCAAGCTACAAGAGCGAAGGTCTCCTCATAGTCAACTCCCTCTACCCGTGAGAACCCTCTTGCCACAAACCGAGCCTTGAACTTCTCTATGCTGCCATCTGCAACATGCTTTATCTTGTAGAGCCATCTGGAAGTAACAACTGATTTACCTTCAGGCCTAGGCACTACCTCCCAAACATCCTTCTTCATAATAGAAGAATACTCCTCCATCGTGGCCTCTCTCCAGACCTGTTGGCTAGCTGCCTCCTCATAACTAGAAGGCTCAGTATCAACAATGCTTGTTACCAATGCCATGTAACTACATAACTGCTCAGGTGGTTTACTCTGTAACGACCCATTCCCAAGTATATACAAAACGATATTAGCATGTGAACGATATAGGCATTTGATAGCTACACTTGCCTATACCGCCCACATCGCACTAGTACACCTACCTACTAATAACAAGAATTCATAAATTGGGAACTTAATATTAAGATTTCAGATTTTATATTAAATTCAACTAAGTATAAAATTTTATGAAACAAGGTAATAAAAGAAATGAAATAATAAAGTTAAAATCTTTAAGTTAATAAATCTTTAAGTTAAAAATGAGTATGCAATATTAAAGATTTATATTAAAAAGTACCTAAATAAAATCCCACCTTTATAAATGTGTATACGTACTCACATTAATGTGGATCACCCACCATAACAACATTTAATGTGAACATAAGGTTGGATAAGGCCTCGGGAGGTTAGAGGCGGTGGAGGAAGATTGTTTAGATTATATTCCTATCCAAACATAATGAAAAGTATACCACCATAAATACATAAAATATCACCATTAATAAGGATAAGACCTCGGGAAGTAAGAGGCGGTGGAGGGAGATTATTTAAAGGAGGTGATATGGAGGAGAAGGGGGGGATGTTTTGGAGGAAAAGAAATGATTTCTGCTTAAGTGAGAAGGAAATGTCGGCTTGCAGTGTTTGGGGGAGGAGTCTCTTGTTCTTGGAAATATGGGCACGGGGGCAGAGGAGACATCCTCTGGGTCTGGGATTGGTCCCGGATTTGGCTGGGAGGATTCGATTGTCCCGGTAATCTATTCTGTTCACGACATCACCAGCTAATCTTCAGCCGCTTCAAGATTCGTAAGTTTGTGCTGATTTCAGGTATTCTTCTACGTAGAGATTAATAATGATCAAGCTGAAATTTCAATTTTTACTGTTACAATGTCTTATTAGATCTGTTTTACTTAAACAAAAGTTCAGATAGGTACAAATTTTAGAATTCTGGGAGCAGGGTTACTACATTTGGTATCAGAGGGCAGTTTCAAACCCTCTTACGACCTTATAGGCCCATTAAGAATTCATTTATAAGCTGCTGCTTGTGTACACCAGTCTCTGGCTGTTCCCAAAATTTAAAAAAAAAACGTTAATGCAGATCAGAGCCTGTTCAAACTCTCGGACTTATTAGTAACATGGTGTTATGGAAGGTAGACAGATTTTAACCTTAAATTAGCAACTGTATTATAAGCAAACTGTGTTATAAGCCATTCAGAAAGAGCAATATGCTTCAACATTCATGTTAAGGGACACTGTCATTCTGGTTTATATTCATTGAAACAGTAAAATCTCTACTACAAACAACCCAGAATTTACAATAACACATTTCTGGTAATATTCAGCCTGCTCAGCACCAATCCAATTCGCAAAGTTACCTGCACATACAAAGTCAAATCTCTCTTTGCTCAAAATCTGCATCAATGTATTGTCAGTCCTGCAAGCATGACTTCATTTGATCTGCACACTTGCTTCAAGTTTGTACCAAGATCCTGTCCATACTCCTCTGTCATCAACTCTTAGTTATTTATTATTACCAACATATAGATAGTTCTGCAAAACACATTATCCGCTCATGCCCTGCATACAAACATAGCTAACCATTTTGTTATCTCTTCCACGGTCCTCTGGAGTCTAGAGTCTCGACTCATTATGGTTGAGAATCGAGATACCTATTCATCCATGAGACTTTGCATCTAAATCTTTTGCATTACATGGACATGGCTTTATTAAATACCAATGAAAAATGCTTTTTATAATTCAATATGTGTGTATCTTTGTTTATTTGTATCTGCCGATTTTTCCCCTGTCCGATTCAAACTCTTCACTCTTTTTCCTCACAATTTTATGCCAATTCTAAGTCTGTGACTTTGAAATAGAGAATTATTTAGATATCGTACGTAAATTTTGAGAAGAAATTGAGACAAAATTGGCACACAATAAGCGTTCAGGTTAAAAATGAAGCCACAAATGTACAAAATTTTTTCCTGAAATATTAAACAGAAGTTGAATTAGCAAAAGCACTAGTCACTTACTTATCTCCAAGCAACTTTGCACAGTATTTATTGATCAGGCTGACACTGGAATCACAGGTGACAGTAGGTCCAGATGATGAAACACGATATACATTTGTTCAACAGCACTTTGCTCTTGAATACAAGGTGTATGATTTAGGTTGCGATTCACAGTCATCTCTTTCATTGATTCCTCACTCCTGATTATTTCATATAATAGCTTTTCAAGGAGAAGGATAAAATTTGATTTGTTCTGACGAGCACGCCCACAAGATTGAATAAAGCTCCTTACTGGTTTTGGCAAACCAAAACGAATGACACAGCTACAACTTCGCACATCAATGCCCTCTTCAACAACATCGATGGCTACCAAGACATTCACCTTGCCAATTGAAAAACATCCCAGTGTTTTTCGCTGTTTCTTCCCACGCAATGCTAAAGTTGCTCTAGATAAGTAGTCACTGATGACAGATGAAAGGCAATCAAGCTGCTGCATCAGGCTTGAGATTACTGCCGCTACAATCACTCTTTCCACGAATATTATACAGCACATCTCTTCAGCATTCCTCTGCTGTAAAATGAGCTGAAGGATGCACCTTGGGTGTTAAAAGATCCCTCTTAACAGCATCTGATATGCCCTCCTTTGTTCTAAATAGATTGTCCACATCAGCTGGCATGGCTTGTCGAAAGAGCTCCAAGGCATCAGTTAAGAAAGCGGATGTGGACCCTCGCATCTTTTCTAATGGTTTCTCAAAGTAGAATTGAACAGCCTTATAAGCATCTACAATCGAAGCATCACAGAGAAGACGGCACGAGAATGTAGCTTGGTATTTGCTTTAAAGCTCCGTCTGATCAAATATTCTCCATCTTTTGTTTCCTCCAACTGTTTTAATTTCAGCATCTCAATTCTAGCTTCACGCATTGCCTTAGCTGTTGCTGGTTTGTCTGACTCTGCGTATTTGGGTGCTGGTACAACAAATGGAAAAATAAACCTGTCCAGATCTTCACGATTCTTTACAGTGCAACCAGGATCTTCAGGCGGGGAAACAGTAAATACAAGACCAATCTCATAATTACATATGCGAAGAGTTGAACCCAATACTGAACCAGCACTAGTGCAGGAACTTAGCCCTCGATCTTCCTCGTCGCGATTTCCCCAGGTTGGATGAGGCTCACGCCTATTTAAAAAGGGGGCCGACCGGAGCGTATAAAGTGTGACACGATACAAATGTTGATACAGCTGTTGATACCATCGTTAAAATTGATAACCGACTACACCCACGCCGCACAGCGGGACTCGTGCATAAGGGAACTCTTGGCACCGAGGCTATCATTCGCTGAGGTGTCGTGGTCAGGCCGGGGGTGTGTGTCATATGAAAAAAACCGTATTAAACCAAAGGTTTCTACAGTCGTGGGTTTAATAGATGCATATCATTTCGTTAAATATATATATGATAGAGTTTAACAATAAATATCATGGTGGGACAGCAGGTATATATATATATATATATATATATAAGATTGGCAAACGTTAACCCAAGATGGGATATTACAGTCACTGAACCCGACGTAAATCGAACACGCAATCTTCTGATCTGGAGTCAGATGCGCTACCATTGCGCCACGGATATATATTATATGCGCTAAATATTTTATCCATTACATTTCAGAAAATTATAATTACAAAGAAATTTAGACCATTCCAGTTAAACCTGATACTTAAGTAGCGAAGCTCTGGGTTATACTGTTAAAAACATTGAAAGGTCTGCGCCATAACTATCGGTAAGATACCCCTGCCCAACTAAACATATTCGATCATTCTGAAACTTTCAAATGAATTCTAGCTTCAAATTCACATTTCTGTTCATGCTTTTGAATTAGGTTTTTGTTTTATTATGTCTCCCGACGGGCAGAGACGATTTTTTTGTGTTTGTACTTGATCAAAATAACCATGTTCGAATTTTATATTTGCATGCGGGTGGTGATAAACCGTTTGAAACGCAGCGGGAGACTATGTTTTGCTTTCGAAGAATTTCTGGACCATTATTATGGATGTCTTCATGAAAACATTTCCCTGGGTATAACAAGAGGGAAATAACACCTCACTGATATACAATAGACCATTCTCAACAGACTAAGACTCCACAACTGATGTAAGGCAATGTGTTTTAAATTATGGAGAGAGTTGGTGTTGTCGCAGAATCTTGATACTAGAATGCTAATGCTACTTTTACACTTCAGAGTCCAGACCAAGCTACTTCTACATAATAGTAAATACATAACATGATTGCCGGTTTGAATTGATGTAATACTTTTTTTTGGAATTTAGTCTTGGATAACAGTACATGTAAATTACGGCAAGAGTAGATAACTGATGCATACTTAATTTTGTTGGTGGTATATACTATGTAGGCTTGTGCTAGGTGTATTGGAATAAATTTGGTATCTTCATGGGACTCAACCTTAAGAAAGAGTAGATGACTACCATTGCAAGAACAATTTCACTCATTGTACATACTATATATTAGTTTGTGGGAAGTTTAATTGCGGACATGTTGTTAGCAGAGTGAAGGAAATAGTGCCTCCATAAGACGCTATAAAGCTGCTTCCATTTTTCATTTACAAACAAATGCAAAGAATCTCATGTCTAAAGATGATCTAAGTGCCCAGAAGTAGGGTTTGGAGGCAACCAGGATTTCCAAAGATTTCCTCACTGAAGATGCATATTTTGAATTAACAAATATATTTAGCAGATTAAAGCAATGATATACTCTATTGGAGTTGGTAATCTATTGGAGTTGATATACTCACTATGATATCTGCCCATTCAAAGTCCCCTCGAAGCAGCCATACTAACTTGTAATATAACATAGACAAATTTCCTTTAATGCCTCGGGAGGGAAAGTGTTTTTAGGCTGACAGTAAAGCTAATCAAACCATCCATAAATCGCAGTTGTCTCAAATTCAAGGTTAAAATATAAAAATTGAAGGAAACTAAAGTTAAGAGTAAAGACCTGCAAGTAATGCGGATCCCTTGATACCTTAATCACCTTGGAGAAAAGATTAAGAATGCCATATAATTTATATTAAGATATTAAAATGTAGGCTTATTTACAGGTTCTTATTTCTCAGGAAGAGAGAGAAGGACAATTTCAAGTTTATGCACTACGTATATGAGACGCTTCTACTATGGCAAGGCAGTTGCAGCAAAGGAAGAGCTTAAGATAGCATTAAATCAACATATAGCAGCGAATCTAGGAAGGAAACTCAAAATTAATAATAAATGAGGTTATGAACTCGATAATGAGCGATATAAAGCTAATTTTAAGTTTGACAATGTGATTCATCAAATAAGAGAATTGACAAAACTATTTTCCATTTTGAATGTTGCAGAGAGACATACTAGGACTCAGGAAAGAAAATCTATGAGTGCATTTATCATGATAAAGCACTCAATGATCAAGCTGGGACAAGAGGAGAACAAAAGAAGAAATATTCATCAATTTTGTCGCTGTATCATGAACCTGAACATCGATCAGCTTTTGAGTAGCTGCTTGCAGTGGCTATCTCTTTTAGGCATTATCATTTAGAGAGAAATTTTATGATAGTCGTGCTTGGCATTTTAGAACTACTCAAAAATCAAAACATTAACAGAAAGTCTTTCAATTCGGTACAAAAGTTATCTGTTTCAGGTGCAAGGATGAATGGTGCAGAGATCAGGCCTGAGAGGCGTTGATATCAACTCTACTTGATAAAAATGAACTATTCTATGCGTGGTGATATAATAGTTATTTTACTTACAAACAAAAAGAAAACAATAAACAGCATGTAGAGAGATAACAATGATGCGAAAAGTGCCAACACAAGTTTTGATGAAGTAAAAAAAAAACCAAGTATAAGATTAAATTGCTCACCGATGAAGCACAAAATTGCCCTTTCTCGATATTGACATTTTTCCCTATCTTTGCACTCATTGTATCTCATGTAACAAATGAGGATACAAGCTCATGTTCCTGGAATAGTGGTGACTCCATTCTCTTAATGACCTTAGTACTACCTATCTCTACCATTGACCGAGTTCCGTATCACGAGTTGATCGAACGATTCTATGCATATAGATGAGGTAAAGGAACATTCACTATGCTCATATAGGAGTAATTAGGCATGTATGGATACTAAGTGCATAGTAATTATGATTTCATGGGATTTTCTCGTAATAGAGCTTATCTTAACGGTGTAATGGGTTTACTACTACATATATATAAGTGATAAGATTGGGATAACATAATCATTTCCATTACTTGGTGGTTATACTATCTGCCCATTTGTCCAGTACCATTATGAAATTAACTGTGATTCCATATCTAGGGGAACAAATGGGAAGCGATAGGATGGATACTCACAAATGGCACTCATTATCTGAAATACAGGTATTCTAATAATATACATATCTGCTTATTACTAGTACAAAAATTGTGATCTACTTGACTCTGTTAATTACAGTTGTGATTATAACAATAGTTATAATTAATAAGAATCCATAATAAATAGTGATCAATAAGCTTAAAGTAACGCGTATATTTGGTAATAACAAGGAGTGTATAACCATAATCAGAGTAAGTGCAATATATGAGTGACAGTGAACCATATGATCTTCATAGCTTACTGAGTGTAATACCATATCTATTTGGACTAGAGCTTACATATAAAAGCATGGTTTCAAGTGCTCTAAGTGATTCCGTAATAAACCTGTATCATATATGTATTGGGCTCGTGTATCTCGTGTTCATTTACTGATATATCATTACCTATAAGCTAGTTTCATAATAGAGAAGGTGGTAGTGACGCATATTATGCCTAAGATATCACCCTATCTAAGTAGTTACGCTACTTACCGGTCGTAACCTCATATCTTGCTAGCTTAGTCTGTCTGAATAGGGTTCCAATCATAACCTAACATGTAGTTGATCTATGTGTTTCCACATCAATAAACCCGTACATGTATCTGCTTTAACACATTACGATTGTTTCCATCACTATTAGTAACACCTGTACCATTCACTAGTTAAGTAGGAATAAGGATAGAAGTAATGGCAATCATAGGCTTGATAAAGGTTGAATCCTATCTGATATAGCATCTACTCGTATATAAGAGAGACCTTCTTGCTTCACCTATTTTCACATGATGATACTCGGGCTTACTATAAGATTCTAGTAGTCCACATGTTCGTAAGATCAGTATTATATAAGCTATACTATTCAATGGATTCACGCTGGCTAACCTGTTGTAACGGTAATAAAAGCTCTTTTAGTATAGAGGTTCATCTCTCACCATGTTACATAATAAACAAGATAGTATTGTACTAATATGGAGTTAAGGGTAAAGGTTCAATATTCTTTATTAACATATCACTATCTTCATTGATTCCCATTGATTTTATTAGCTATGAAGAGTATGACATAATCACATACTAGCCTAACTTACCGCTTTGTAATCATAATCACACAGCTTACTGGTCATGTATAAAGAGTGGTCATAGCTTATCCATGAATTTATAAAAATTTATTTTGAATTATCTCGTAAGAATGAATTTTACTCACTGATACATGGATACCCATAAAGATAGAATGCTACTTCAATTTAGTGATACAGGATATATGTTGTTTGTTTAAATTTACTAGGGCATGGACACCAGTATGCAATATGTCATTTAAATTAACATTGCAAGAATGTGAAATTATAGATTAGACATTATAGATGAAAATATCTATCAAATTATTTCATTGCATTTCAAATATGATTCAAGGAAAGGGAATAAAAGTGTAACTACATTGTGAATATGAAAAGTGAAAATAGGGGTATATAGAATGAAAATGGTTAAAGCAGTGCGTCATAAATAGAACATGAATAAACTAAACCGAAGCAGCATCTGAAATGAGAAATTTTATTGAACATATTGATACCTATGTGAACAAATTTTCTTTTTATAAATTCTAGGATTGATATCATACGTATCAAAGTATTTTGAATGTGTAGAGGTTGTTATATGGGTAACAATTGGTTATGAACAATATAGATGCATATGTTGTAATATGTGTACGAGTGTTTACATTGCAGATTATGTACCAGTGAGTATCATGCAGAAAAACAGATTACCGAAACAATCTACGTGATGACAGATTTCCAAGAACAGTTGAGACTCCATGTGATCCCACGATAGGGTGTTGACCCTGGTCCTGCTGGGAGGAGTGGAGGTGTTGCCCACTGTTTATCCTCCAATACCTGGAGTCATGGGAGGACTGTGCGAGTCACGCTCCCCTAGACGTGTGATGATGACTGCCGGATGCCTACAAGCATGTCAGGTCGACGTAATCGACTCTGACATCATTGAGGTCTATGAATGGATCAGTCAAACTAATGCCATGGCATATTCCTGTAGAGGACGGATAGGATGGGAGTGGAAGAGATTAGGAAGGATAGGATGATTTTAGAATAGTTTGGAGATTCGGTGAAGATGGGAAGTAACAATTAAATTACGGATACATACTTATTTAAACGAAAATTCAATCTTGAAATACATGCATTCTACAATAACCCTAATCTCTAAAAACACAATATTGTTATGAGTATATAAAACCATAAACTTCGGGACGAAGTTTTCTGAAGGGAGGAAGTATGTAACGACCCATTCCCAAGTATATACAAAACGATATTAGCATGTGAACGATATAGGCATTTGATAGCTACACTTGCCTATACCGCCCACATCGCACTAGTACACCTACCTACTAATATCAAGAATTCATAGATTGGGAACTTAATATTAAGATTTCAGATTTCATATTAAATTCAACTAAGTATAAAATTTTATGAAACAAGGTAATAAAAGAAATGAAATAATAAAGTTAAAATCTTTAAGTTAATAAATCTTTAAGTTAAAAATGAGTATGCAATATTAAAGATTTATATTAAAAAGTACTTAAATAAAATCCCACCTTTATAAATGTGTATACGTACTCACATTAATGTGGATCACCCACCATAACAACATTTAATGTGAACATAAGGATGGATAAGGCCTCGAGAGGTTAGAGGCGGTGGAGGAAGATTGTTTAGATTATATTCCTATCCAAACATAAGGAAAAGTATACCACCATAAATACGCAAAAATGTCTGTTAATAAGGATAAGACTTCCCGGGAAGTAAGAGGCGGTGGAGGAGATTATTTAAAGGAGGTGATATAAGGAGGAAAGTGATGTTTTGGAGAAAAAAATGGTTACCGCTTAAGTGAGAAGGAAATGTCGGCTTGAAGGGTTTGGGAAGGAGTCTCTTGTTCTTGGAAATCTGGGCACGGGGGCAGAGGAGACATCCTCTGGGTCTGGGATTAGTCCCGGATTTGGCTGGGAGGATTCGATTGTCCCGGTAATCTGTTCTATTCACTGTTCTGTTCACGACATCACCAGCTAATCTTCAGCCGCTTCAGGATTCGTAAATTTGTGCTGATTTTCAGGTATTCTTCTACGTAGAGATTAATTATGCAAGCTGAAATTTCAATTTTACTGTTACAATGTCTTATTAGATCTGTTTTACTTAAACAGAAGTTCAGATAGGTACAAATTTTAGAACTCTGGGAGCAGGGTTACTACATACTCTCTTTGACCTGTCTCTTTGGACCAGCAACTGATGTGGCCTCGCGCAGGGTGTCTTGAAGCCACTTGAACTTCCTCTTCCCTGAAACTACTTCTTCCACCAGAGTGAAAGAATCCTCATCATCATCAGAAGCCTTAACTCCTAAAGGCCTACCAACTGAACCCATACCTGTACCTATGCTTGTAGAACCTGATGTACCATGCTAGCTGTCCATTAGTGGACTATCCTGTGAACTACTCTACAGACTGCCCTGCATGTTTCCCGAAGATCCTCTCACCTAAATCTGAGAGCCACTGCTTACGGATGGACTTGAAAATGTAATAAATGTACCTCATGATCCCTGACCTCCTACACCCTAAGAATTGGATCCCTGTGACTTACTCAGCTGCTACTGAGTGTTTGGTGACTCTATATAATGTAACTCCCATGACCTCCTGAAAGGTCTCTCCTCCTCGAACTTTACATCCCTCCTGACAACCACTTTCCTCTTTGCAGGAATGCAAATTCGGTAAGCTTTCGAGGTCTCGCTATAACCCACAAAGATACCCTTGTCTACAGTAAGATCTAGCTTGGTCCTGCTCTCCTTGGGGACATAAGAATATGTAAGGCACCCAAAGATACGAAAGTGCCCAACATCAGGCTTCTTCCCTGAGAAAGCCTCCTCAGGAGTCACATTCCCCAAGGCACGATGTGGACTCCTGTTTTGTAAGTAAACAGCAATGTTGCAAGCCTCTACCCACAAAAATAAAGGTAACCCCTGATCGTGAAGCATAGCATTGGCAGCCCCTACAATGTATCTGTTCTTCCTCTCAGACACCCCATTCTGCTGGGGGTTGTAAGAAACAGTGAACTCCCTCTTATTGCCTGCCTCGACACAAAAATCCACAAACTCAACAAGAGTATACTCATCACCATTGTCTGACCGGAGTACCTTGATCTTCCTGCCTGTCTGGGTTTCTACGAGAGCTTTGAACTCTCGAAACCGCTTGAAGACCTCGCTCTTGGTCTTCAAGAAATAGATCCAGGTCTTCCTAGAGTGGTCATCAATGAATAAGACATAATACTCAAAGCCACTAAAGGACACATGAGACATCCGACCACTCACATCGGAATGAATCAAGTCAAGGATCCATGTCGTCATGTTGTCACTGTTGGGAAAAGGAGATTTTGCAAACTTCCCCATAGCACATCCTCTGCATACATCAAGGTGATCAGAACTGAAATCTGGCGCACTAATTGTGATCTCCCGCAGTGTCCTCAAAGCCCCATGATACATGTGCCACATCTTGTGATGCCAGATCTCACACAACTCTGAACTGCTAAAACTGTTTTCGGTCCTGTCCCTGGTACTGCTACTCAATGCCATCAGTGGCTGGAATGAGAACTTGTACACCTTAGCATGGCGCACTCCAATCACTCTAGCTGAAGCAGCTGGAGTTCGTAAGGGATATATGAGCACGTATCTATTCCTGAACAACACCTCATACCCTCTGTCCTAAGACAGATATCACGTTCTTCTTCATTCCTGGCACATATAGAACATCTAACACTTTCAAGGGAGGTTTGGGTTCCCTATCAAATGTTAATGTTCCAACATTGACTGTTCTAACAATGTTGTCATCACTAAGTACTACCTCAATATCAGTATCACTCTCTGATAGCTCTGAGAAGTACTCCCTAACTCCTATCATATGGCAAGAAGCGCTACTATCAACATACCAAACACTAGAAGATGCTCTGCTAGTAGAAGTGAGTGCACACTCCCTCTGAACCTATATGGCAAGTGAAACTGCACTGGAGGACTCACAAGCTATGAATCCAAACTCTTGATCAAAGCTCTCTGAGAAGTCATCTATCTCTGCAAAAGTTGCCATGGTTGTCTCTTTCCCTTTCTTGTTTTTCTTCTCTGGACACACAACAGCATAGTGCCCCATCTTTTGACAATTCCAACATTTGACTTTGGAATAGTTTTTTTCTTTGCTCTGTTGCTTACTTTTACCTTTTCCTTTGCCTCCACTGGTGGAAGCTCCCTTCTTTGATTTGCCTTTCTTGCCTCTTGCCAACAATGCCACATTGTCATCCTCCTCCCCCTGTTTGGCTGCCCCTAGATGGTTCTTCCTGATCTCATTCTGAATCCAATCATCCCACAACCTTTCCCATCCGAGAAGGTTCTCCCGTGCGACAATACCATCTACAAAACTCTCCCAAGTCTTGGGAAGACCATGCAAAGCTATCTTCACCAACTCAGTGGGTGCAATGGTCTCTCCTACGGCTGCCAACTCATCTCTCACCGAAGTGATCTTGCTGAAGTATGTTGTAGCACTGTCAATCTTAGCCATTCTTATGGCCTTCAATTTCTCCTTTAGGACCATCTTACGGTTCTCATTTGAGC
This sequence comes from Pinus albicaulis, assembly GCA_034641835.2. Classification (NCBI taxonomy): domain Eukaryota; kingdom Viridiplantae; phylum Streptophyta; class Pinopsida; order Pinales; family Pinaceae; genus Pinus; species Pinus albicaulis. The sequence continues at coordinate 1,584,393,097 of CM076570.1, forward strand.
TCTGGTAAATCCCAGTCAAGGCAGTCCACATTTCATGTGCACAAGTCTTTCCTCTCACATGAGCAATGACTTGATCTTTGACTCCATCCAAAATCAGTCTTTTTTCCTTAGCATTCTTTTAAGTGAACTCTGCTAACTGTGTTGGATCAACAGGAACTGCTACTGGGTATTGTGTGGTATGTACCATAATGCCCCAGACCTCTGCTTCCTCAAAGATACTTTGGATTCTCTCCCTCCATGCACTACAATTACTCTGCCCATCTAACTTGTCTTCAACCCTCAATCCCAAAGACATGATTCACTGTCCTATAAAACTGAAGTTTCAAATCTGGGTGAAAGTTTTATGTGTAAAAATTAGACTGTTGTAATTTATAAATTGTTGTCCCAAAAAACAATTTCCATCCAACTTTGCTCTGATACCATGTAGAATTTCAGTCCCCACGTCAATTATCAGTTTTCCCTTGTCACTCCATTCATTGTTAAATACAAGTGTTATCACCCAAACATTTTAGCACATCATTGTGACAAGGTTACAAAGTTTCATGGTTCAAAATTGGGCTTAGAAGTCAATTTAGGTTTGGTCAAGGGTAGGTTTTATATTTTTATAGTTTAACGCTCATCCTTAGGTTCAAATGAAGTCCTTTTTAAACTTCTTTCATGTCAAATATTCATTATTTTCATTTGTGGATCAATTCCTAAAGTTTCGGGTCAACACTGTACAATTAGCCAAAAAATCTTGTTTTTGTAGTGTCGCCCGTTGAAAAAAGTTGTTTTGCACTACGAAAACGCTAATAGTTTCATAGCGCAAACATGAAAAATTACACTGCAGGCGCTACGAAAGCATGGATTTATAACTATCTTGTCAGAAGAGCTAGAAAATGTCAAAAACCATTGGGAAAGGGTAAGTTAGTGGTATGATGAGTCGGGTAATGATGAAATTCAATGTACTCACCCACATTTGATGTCATCATTGTCATTATAGGTTATGAATGAGGCAATATTCAGTTATGAGATGACATTTAAATTTTCAAAATCTTTCCTAATTGGTCATTCTCGTTTTCCTTTTGCCTCCATTCGAAATGTCTGAGCTCTGAAGTGTTAAACCAAACTTGTGGCCAGTTCATACTAAGGTTTTCTACACCCATATCAAGCGAGGCTGACAGGTTTTCTAAAAAGTATGGCAGAAGACAAGAAAATACACAGAGGACGACAGTGCTTAAGGCATGAACCCGAAGATATGAGGTCAATCACTGAAGACCCAGCAGTGATGGAGGCATTCAGAAAAGTAGGCTGCTTACAGTTTTGCCAAAAGTTGTAGGGCTCTCGCCCACAGGTATCTAAAGAATTTTCCATATTTTTTAATGGAACAGCTACTAAGGTTGGGATGCTAAGTGTATCTATTACACCAGAGACCATTGCTGCTGTTACAAAGATACCAAGAGGTCAAGAAACTTGGTTTAAAATCTTCAAATTTGATATGGAACAGTGTAAAGAATTTATGAAGCCTGAGCACACAGACTTGGATCTTAATAATGCTATACCTAGAGGCTGCATCAAAGATAATTACTCAAAGCTGCTGCTCAACATTCAGAAGTATTTCACATGTGAAGGCAGATATCACAAAGTTTACTCATATCATTTCAAGTTGCTTCTGCACTTCACAAGTAAGATTTCACTCGATTTGTCTTTTTATCTACATAGGAGTATTGCAAAGATCGTTGATAAACATCCTTGTTTCATCATGGTTTAATGAAGTTATTGATTTTAGATGAACTTCAAAAGATAGGAATGGATTGGTCATCTTTCTTGTTTATAAATGATTTTGAGTTGGAAACCCTAACCCGTGTAAGAAACCCTAAAGCTAAAGGAGTTCCATCACCACCACCAGCAGAACCAACTCAACCTGTGGCTGTAAAACCAAAAGAATCTGTAAAACTAAAGCCAAGGAAACAAACTAAGAAAAGGGCAGAGCAGAAACAAATGCTTGATACACCAACTCCATAACTTGCAAAACAAAGGTCAAAGATTATCAAAGATGGAAAACATAAACAAGTTGTCAGTAAGTAGGAAATCAAAGAGTAACTAGAAGCCAAGCAGTGGCATCAAAAGGAAAGACAGTTGCTACAGAAGACAACCCAGTAGCAAAGGGAAATCTAGAGGACATTCTTCATAATATTGACATAGAGAAGACACCCATTGTTCAAGCTGAGTTCATTGGGGAAGATGAGCATAAACTGAAAAAAGCCAAGTCTGCCAAAAAGCTAGAGTTCATTGGGAAAGATGCAACTTTCATCTTTCAAGCAAGAAACCCTATGACTAGGCATACTAGGAAACTGAAGGAAGGCAGCAAGGAAGTTCAAAAACCAACTAAGGCACCTAAAGCTCCTAAAGAAGTTGTTGATCTCTCGTCACCTACAGTGAAGCATACAGTCAACAAAACAAAGAGGGGAAAAGAAGAAATGATAGATAAAACAGAGTTTCAACATCTTAAGGAAAAATTGAGGTTGGCAAATCAGGAAATTGTTGTCATGAGAAAGAGGGCAAGAAAGCATAGTGCCAAGAAAGCACAGTTTAAAAGGATGAAGGCACTATAGGAAGAACAAACTGATTCTATTTCTGAAACTCCAAGTAGTGCAGAGCAGTTTTTCAAATGGACAGTTCCAACAATAAAGGAAGCCAAGTTTGTTAGAATAATAAATATTCACTTGAGAGCTACTAACAGAAGACTTAAAGATCAAGTGGAGGACTTAGGGCAACAGCTGAAGTTGATTCAAGATGAGTTAAAGAGCAGAGGTATTAAAATAATAGTCATTGAAGAGCCAATAGCTAAATCAAGTGCAAATGAACAAGGAACCTCAAGTAAGCTATAATGACTGTGTTTTCATAGTTAATATGGTTTTTTAAATGTTGCAGACAGGTGTATTTCAGGTTTTTGGCATAACTACAGTTTTCGTTTTTGAAAATTTTTGACAAAATTGCACACTCAGCAGTTTCGTAACGCAAACAGTGTAAAAAAGAAAAAAAGCACTACAAAACTGCTGGAGCAGCTTTTCTTGCTCATTTCTAGCAGATTTTGAAGGGTAAAAGAATGAATCAAGAACAGAATTTGCTATTGAGGATGTATTAAAAGGTAATTAAGACAATCTTGGAGGAAAGGCGCTACGAAACTATTGTGTTTTTGTAGCATAGTACATTACAACTCTTTTGAACAGTTTTGGAGGTGGTTTTGGACAACTAGAGCCTAGGGAGGAGTTTTGGGATGTGTTAAATCAACTTCAAACAGTTAAGGACCTCGAAATAAAGAGTACATGATGGTCAGAATGTTCAAAGAATGCACAAGACTTTATGCCTATAAAACAGGGCACTGTTTCCTATTTTGGTGGAGGTCAGCAATATGGTCATGAAGAGTTGAAGCCCATCATCCAGATTCGACCATGTGATGATACACTTGGTAATGATATAAATTTGAATAGATAAAGTTGTTACAGATAGCAATAGGTAGTTTGAGTCCTTTTTCGAATAGGACTGTTTAAACATATTAGGTGTCTTTTTGCAATAAATTCCATGTCTTATGGTTATGCAAGGTGGCAGGAGTCAGAAATTCGATGTATCTACCCTAGAAGCAGATCATCTCATGTTGTAAGAGGTCTATTAAAGGCCAGGAGGTCGAATTAGTACAGGTTGGACATTTTTTGCAAAACTATGCTTATTGTAATTGACTGGTTTTCAACTAATGCAGAGATTTTCTACTTAACCAACTTGAGATTCAGAAGGAGTTTTAGTGTGTTCCTATTCTATTTGCATCTTTTTATTATCCTATTGTAGTGGTATTTATCTATATTACTCAGAATTCATCTTTTAGATGCTCTGACTTCCTATATAAATGAACTGACTGTGTTTTTACAGTTTCATATGTGTTGATCTCTTGACTAAAACTTTGATATGCCTCAACTTCCATGTTAAGTAGATTCATTGGATTACTAAACTGTTTGACTCCATAAGCCCAATGTGTACATGCTAATGTGATTCTCAACCTATATCTGTCATTTATCTGTTCATTACTCAAATAGAGTTAGCCATCTATATTTTTGTCCAAATCATTAACCCTTGAGAGAGCCCTCTCAGGCTGAGGAGGCTAAGCCTCAGTCAAAAGATTAGGTTTGAAATAGTTACATGAAGTTGACTGATCAAGCAGCGTATCAGATCCAATTTTGTGATAACACCAAGCATGATAAAAACTCTAAAATCTGGAAATGACATTTATTTCTTGAAAATACAAATTTGGAGATTTTTACTACTGCTGGAAAATGCACAAAAAAATTATAAAAGCCATACACAAAAAATGACAGTGATTTTTGGTCAATATGAACATGGAAAAACCCCCTACAACTCTTGGGGTAAAACAGTTTTGAGAGCTCTTCTTTATTTCTGAATATATTTTACAGAGAAAATGAAATACATAGGAAGTATTCCCGCATTTACAAAACACAAACTTATCTCGATTTCCGTGCATAAACTCCACCTCGATTTTGCAGTGCTAGTGAGAGGCAGATCGACAAGGGATGTTTTGATCCAAGGCCAAGAATACATATATCAAAGAGGCAGATCCGTACCACGCAGCGCAGAGGCCATCAAGAGGGACACGACCCAGCCAAGCTGACGCAGAGACGACACAAATGGGGACACAAACCCTTCTGGGTGACGCAGAGGCAGAGCAGAGGCCTTCAGGGTGACGCAAGGGCAGCCTGTGCTGCATAGAGGCTGCGTTGGGCAAGAGAGGCCGACTCAAAGGCTGGAAGAGCTACACTGGGGTTCCAATGCGCCAAAAAGGGCTCGTATTCAGTAATTCCTTAAGGGTTCGAATCAGCCATATTTTCTATCTCCGAGTGATAAGGTACAACTTCCGTGAAATTCTCTGTCAGGCAAACCACTACTGGTGCATTTGATGTACTCAGATTCTGCTTAATAATAAAAACCCTCAAAGAGTTGTTGCATCAGTTTTCCCACATTCGGTTTTTCAAGGACATTTGTGCCAAAAATCATGTGTGTCCTTTGTCATATGTGCGCTATGTTTCAGTAAATGATCTGTATATGTGTAGGCTGCAGATTGTGTTTACTTTGATGTTTTTCTAAATATTTCAGTTAAATAACTTGTGAATAATAAAACAAGTAGGAAAAGTAAATCAATATTCAGCAGTAGGGCTTCTGTGTTCAGAAATTTTCACAACATTGAGATTAGGTACCACTACATCTGAGACATGGTACAAAAGGGAGTAGTGAGGCTCCAATACATTTCTACAAACAAGCAGTTTACTAACATCCTCACAAATCCTTTGTCTGAGATGAAGTTTGTCTACTTCAGGGACAAGCTTGGAGTGGTTGAGAATGCTTCCCTCGGTTAGAGGGATTGTTGATGTTGTAGCATCAAGGGCAGATATTCTCCTTAAGTCAAGGGTATTGACTAGGAGCCATGTAATGTGGCGAGGGATACGGGCCCTAGAGCATCAGGATCTGAAGTTCTTCCCCACTCAAAAGGTTCTGATGATATTACCAAAGGTTCCTTGGTTAGTGGGTAGTGAGTGCCCCATATCATCGACCAAGTGTTTTACCATTCAAGTATCATGCGACGACATGAGGGAATGGTAAATTGGCAAAGGATTTCACCATTGTTCAGGGATACTGACCTGGTTCCAAGTGACAACTTGGATAGTTGGTGACCCAAGACTAGTCTTGTGTTTAGTTTGGTCTAGGGGTGCCTAACCATATCACCAAAGGGTATTTGGCTAGTGGGTGACTAGATCCATTTGCAAAGGATATTTGACTAGTGGGTAACTAGAACCTTTGCATGATGCTAATGCAGGATGCTTTCCACATGGTTCTAGGATAGAACATGAAGGGGATCGAAACATTAACATAGCGGGCTCATTCAGAGTTTTCTTGGGATAGAGAAATCGTTCAGCAAAGAGTACATCTAAGGAAGTCAAGGATAATACCTCCCTAGCTAAGAGGGAGTGTTGGTTTTTGAGTAGTTGTGGTCAGTATTCCCCAAGTACATATGTCTGTTGAGATTTTGGGGTGTTGGGGTAGCATCAGATGTGCTCTAGCTCCCAAAATTTGTGGAGGGGCTAGAGTACATGAGATCTCCAAGACCCAGAAAGCGTTTAGAAGAATTCCATCTGGTTTAAGTTTTATTCAAATAATTAATCTTTTTAATTAAGGACCCTAGGTATAACTTAGGAAAATTAAAAGATTAAAATGAATTAAATTAAACATTTGATGAGAATGACTTAAGTGATGCGGATCAAGTTGCTTCTAATCTTAGCTGTTGATTAGAGATTAGATCACGGCCATTGATGTTTCAACGAGAAAAGTATAAGAGAAGGGCTTGGGGTCAGTTGGAGAACACACACACTGGCCGAGCACTGAAGCTACGCTGAGATTCTAGGGCGTGGCTTGTTAAGAATTTCATAACTGTTTCAGCTGCAGCGAGGGGCAGTATTGGCAAGGGGGATGGTCTAAACCTAGGCCACGAGTACAACGAGGGTAGAGAAGGAGCATTCCAGAGCAGTGCAGAGGCGGCAGCTACGCAATCCAATCAAGATCCTAGCAGGGGCAACACAAAGGCAGCAGGAGCCAAGCAAGGCTGACGCAGGCCCAACTAGGACAGCGCAAGGGTAGCGTAACCCCTTCTAGGGTGACATAAGCCCTTCCTGAGCAGCGCAAAGGCTGACGCAGGCCAGGAAGGCTGAAGCAAAGGGCTTCAGAGCAGCGCTCGGGTTTCCAGAGGCCGAAAAGGGGCTGAGTTCTATAAATCCCATTGGAGAGTATGAATCAGTCATTTTTTCCGGTCTCCGGGATAGAGGTATTGTTGCCATTTATATTTCTCTCTCAGGTTAACCATTTTTGGTGCTCAGGATTGTTGTACTTAGAATCTGCATAATAATAAAAATCCTCCAGAAGCTAGCAGCACCGATTGTTAATTTTGGACAACTAGGTCCAAACTCCATGTTGTGATGCTCAGATGAAGATGCCATTATTTTTACTGGATTCCTCTTTCGAAGAGGTGCAAGATCGATCTAAAGATCATCTTGATCCGATGAGCAGAACATTTATTTTGAATTTATTCCACTTATGTGCAAGGTCGGCCAGAATTGAAATATAGGCTTGAAGCCCAAGTAGATGTGTCACACACCCTCATTGATGGATATATATAGGTCAACGTTGGAAGTCATTTCATCCATCACTCATTACACATTTCTCTCTCGTAATCTGATTGGTTCGATCACCTTGGAGCTAAGTTGCACGAAACGGGGAAACGGAAACGAGTTTCCGAATCAGGAAGCGATACGAAATGCGACTCCCCAAATTTTGGAAACGAGGAAACGCGATATATATATATATATATATATATATATATATATATATATATATATATAATTTAAATTTATATTAGAATTTAGGACATTTAAGAAATGTTATGTGAAATCATAAAACATACATGATAAATTCAAAGCATAAACTATTACAAGTTACAAGACATTTACTCATGAATGATAACGGACACATAATCAAAATAGCAATATCGAAACATCCAAAACCAACCTTTATTATATATCAAAATCTCAAAATCAGCCTTTATTATATATATGAGGTTGCAAGTACAATAAAGACTATGAGGCTACAAGTACAATAAATACTATGAGCAGGTCAAGTCAAGGTTATGTTTGAGTGAAGGGTACATTTTTAGTAGGGTCATGATAGAGGAGTTTGACAACCATTGTCACTAACATCAAGGTACATAGAGGGATTGGTGCTCTTGATTAAATACGAGTTCCATACCATAATACATGACAAAATTCGATGGAAACATTGCAATCACCCAATCCTGAAATCCTGAAAAACTAATAAGTCCGTTGGATTTTGAATGAGATCTAAAATTCTACTTTCTCCATATGAAATCAAATGAGGTTGGAACCACTCTCAAACATCCTGTTTCATTTCATGGTAATGTTAAAAATTTAAGTAAAAGGATGAAAATGAAGATTAAGGAGAATGTCACTTTTACTTTAAGAAATTAACATTACCATGAATCGCACATAAATAATAGGGCCATAAGCTTGATCATTAGAAGTGAGAGTCTTTTTAAAGTTGAGAGAGCCATCTAGATGCATCCAAAAGACACTTTCCACAATAAAAAAAATAGTAAAACACACAAACCCAAAAAAAAGCAAAATAAATTAAGTTAAAACAATGGAAACGCACCTGTACAACCTGGAAACGCGTTTCCGTCGATACTGGGCACGTTTCCCCCACAAGAAACGGCCCAGTAAGGACGGAAACGCGTTTCCAGGCCGTACAGTACGGGGAAATGCGTTTCCGTTTTGTTTCAGGGTGAAAACAGACCACTACACTATGTTTCCTGCAACTTAGCCTTGGAGACTCTTCTTCTCCACACGTGGGAATATTGCAACAAGGACATTTCTGTTTTGACCTAGGGTTTTAGTGCAGATTTGACCAGCGTTGACTTTGGTCAATGCTTGGTCAAACTGACCGCAATCTCTCCCAAAATTCCAATTTCTGAAGTCAGCATTTTTTGGCATGAAAATAGAGGCTAGATGTTGACTTTGACCGGGCTGCGTTGACTTTTGCTGCTGTTGTTTTTGCGTTGACCGTTGACTATGACAGCGTTGACTTTTCTTGACTTTGGGTTGAATGATATAGAGTTGTCCGAGATGGTTGTGTGACATATTCTGGTTGGTTGACCGTATTGAGACTTTGTTGGTTGAAGCATCCTGTTGGCCATCGTAACACCCCACAACACATATATTTTGTTGATCAAGTTAAGTGTATTTTTGGCTTGTCTTCTGTCGATCTATTGGTATGTTCTATCAGCACTTTACTTTCTTGTTTATGTGATTGTTGTTTGATATTGGGGATAAAAGTAAAGTTGCATCAAGTATAGAACATCTACAAAAATTTGCATGGTATCAGAGTTGAGGCGAAGACAAAGCCCAAATTTGTAGCAATCACCGAAGAAGAGCATGGGTACCTCAAACTATAATGGCTTCAAAGCTGATGACAAATTGACTGGGAAGGAAGACTTCCATGCCTGGAAGATGACTTTGGATCTTATGTTGGAAGACCAAGATGTCATGGACTATGTGTAGGGTAAAATCCAAGAGCCTACATCCTCTACACCTATTGCCACCAAGTCAAAATAAGAAGGGGGAAATCAAAGCAAAGCTGATGATCTAGGATTCAATTCATAAGAGTCTGGTAGCCTACATCTCTGAGTTGGGCACATCCAAGGAGATGTATGATAAGTTGGTCAACATGTTCAAGGCCAACAGTGCAAATCAAGTCCTTTTCTTCAAGATCCAACTAAAGAATCTGAAGAAAGGCAGGGATGAATTCGTCCATATTTTCTAAAGTTGATCGTAATCAGAAATAATCTTCTGGAAATTGGGGAGACAATAGCTAATCGAGAAATGGTTCTCACCACACTTGGAGGTCTCTCCTCAGAATGATGTATTCAATACTACCATTCTCAATAACAATGTGATACCTGATTTTGACGAAGTATTATTGAGATGCGTACAAGAGGAAACAAGGATGAAGGAATATGAAAATGAAGGAAATGCTACCTTCATTGCTCGTGCTAAGAAGAAGAACAATGGAGGTCCGAGGAACAAAGGAAGAGCAAGAGCCCAAGGAGAGAAAGGGAAATGTTACACATGTCACAAGACTGGCCACTATGCTAGAGAATACCCTTTCAAAAAGGATTCTCCTGATAATGATGACAATAATAACAACCGGAGGAACGGTAATCAAAGGAACAACAAGTTCAAAGGGAAGAGGAAGGCTCCCTCTGGTGGAAATGGGCAACCTTTCAAAAGGTCGAGAAATTCCAAGAATGAGGAATCTAATGTTGTTGATGATAAAAGAAATGAATTCATTCTTGTATCTGCCCTCTCTACTGCATCTCCACCCAACATTGGATGTCTGGTTGATAGATAGTGATGCCTCAAGGCACATCGTTGGGTTTAAGGAAGCACTTTCTGATATGGTTGAGAAGGATGTTAATCTGAAAATTATCCTTGCAGATAATGCCACATATCCTGTGAAAGGGACACAGACTGTGACCCTTCACTTATCTCAAGGTCAAGTACTCCGCTTGCAAGATGTATTATATGTACCTGATTTGAAGAAGAACCTTGTGTCTATTTCGGCAATGGAAGACAAAGGTTTCAATGTGGCATTCGTTGATGGAAGGTGTGCATCTGGAAGAAGAGTTTCAAGGAAGCTATCATGGGGTTGAGTTGATACACTCTACCGGGTTGGAGAAAGTCCACTGGGAGCGATGATATGTGATACTATCCAATAGACTGAACTATGGCACTGGAGGTTTTGACAGCTTCATTACAAAGCCCTTCCCGAAGCAAGGAAGGTGGTGACAGGGATGCCTGAATTCAAGAATGATCATGAAGGTGTATGTCTGGGTTGTGCCGAAGGAAAGCATACAAGGGGACCTTTCCCCTCAAGTGTCACAAAGACATCTGATGTCTTGCAATTGATACATTCTGATTTGTCTGGTATGTTGCCTGTGACATCCTTGGGAGGATGTTCTTATTATATGACGTTCATAGATGACTTCTCTCGCAAAACCTGGATATACTTCTTGAAGAAGGATGAGGCTTTCATGTGGTTTCGTACCTTCAAAGCCTTGGTGGAAAATCTAACAGGGAAGAAGATCAAGAATTTGAGGACCGAGAATGGCACTGAATATGAGACGAACGAGTTCAATAACTTTTGCAGAGAAGCTAGCATCAAGAACCATATATACTCCTAAGCAAAATGGCGTTGTTGAAAGAAATAACAAGACCATTGTGGAAGCTGCCTGTGCCATGCTATGTGACCAAGGTCTTCCGAAGTTTCTGTGGGGAGAAGCTGCGAACGCTGTTGTGTACATACAAAACCGATGCCTGCATTCCGCTCTGGACTCCAAAACTCACGAAGAGGTTTTCTCTGGTAAGAAACTTGACGTCTCACATTTTAGATTTTTTGGTTGTCTCGTTTATTTTCATGTGCCGAAAGAGAAGAGGAGCAAGCTAGATGCTTCTGGGAAAAAGGGAATATTAGTGGGCTACAGCGAAACTTCGAAGGCCTATAGAGTCTATGTGCCTGGTCAAAGGGAAGTGGAGATATGCCACGATGTTACCTTTGATGAAGATGCTTCCCTAAGAAAAGTAATCAATCTTCCGAACTCTGAGGAAGATCATGAATAAGGGCTGGAAATCAAGAAGAACCGAAGGATGAGACAATGCCAGATGTTGAAGGACCGATGGACCCTATGGATCCACCTCCTTCAATGAAGATAAGACCGGCATGGCTCAGGGACACTCTCGAAGATGACGAGAGACATAAGGCCCCAAGGGGGACATTCCGTGAAAGTAAGAAGTCGAATAGATACCAAGAGTATCTAGCAGCCATGAGTACAATCGTGCAATTTGAGCCTGGATCTTTTGAAGAAGTCGTAAAGCATCAAGTCTGGAAGGATGCTATGCACGAAGAATATGAGTCCATTATGAAGAATGATGTCTGGGATGTTGTTCTGAAACCGGAGGACAAAGCAATTGTCGCCTCGAAATGGCTCTATAAGATCAAGCATGGATCTAATGGTAGTGCTGAAAATTTCAAGGCAAGATTCGTTGCCCGTGGCTTCTCTCAAAAGGAAGGCATAGACTATGATGACATATTTGCACCTGTTGCTCGATATACCACCATCCGATCTATCATAGCCCTTGCTGCCATGCAAGGATGGAATCTTCATCAAATGGATGTGAAGACCACATTTCTGCATGGTGCGATAAAGAAAGAGGTATATGTGGAGCAACCTCTGGGGTTCGAAGTCCAGGATCGAGACACCCATGTATGCAGGTTAAAGAAAGCCCTCTATGGGTTGAAGCAAGTACCCAAGACTTGGTACGAGAGGATAGATAGCTACCTGATGAAGCTGGGCTTCACTCGTAGTAATGTTGATGCAAACCTTTGCTTCAAGGTTGATAGAGAAAAGCCTCTCATTCTGGTGTTATATGTGGATGACCTCTTCCTAAGACGTGTTGACCCTCTCATTCATCAGTGTAAGAGGGAGCTCGCTTCTGAGTTCAAGATGAAGGACCTAGGACTGATGCATTACTTCCTAGGCCTGGAGGTCTGGCAGAGACTAGCGAGATTTTCCTTTCTCAAGGAAAATATATTGTGAAGCTGCTGGAAAGATTTGGAATGGTGGACTATAAGTCAGTGTCAACACTAATGGACCTCAACTTTAAGAAGTTGAGTGGTAGTGTTGCTGGGCCCGTCCTAGAAAATCCTACTGAGTATCATCAACTTGTAGGGGCCCTGATGTTCTTAGTGAACACCCGTCCAGGCGTATCTTTTGCAGTGAACACTTTGAGGCAACATATGGTTGATCCTCACCACATTCACTGGGTTGGTGCCAAGAATCCCTTGAGATATCTTCGACGCATGATAAACCATGGGCTGAGATACACTGTCGGGAGCGTGACACTCCATGGATATACTGACGCCAATTGGGTTGGCAATGTGGTGGATCGCAAGAGCACATCTGGATGTTGCTTCACACTTGGATCTACTTCGATATCATGGATGAGCAGGAAGCAGAAATCGGTGGCTTTGAGCACCACTGAGACCAAATACATTGCAGCAAATATGCCCTGCTGTGAAGCAGTTTGGTTGCGAAAGCTCTTCAGTGAGTTATTCGGGCATGTGCTAGGTACCACCGTGATACTCTGTGATAACCAAAGTGGGATTCGGTTGTCTGAGAATCCCATGTTCCACGATCGATCCAAGCCTATTGATATCAGGTACCACTTTATCCGAGATATGGTACAGCGAGGCGTCGTAAGGCTCAATCATATAGGAACTAATGAGCAGGTCGCGGATATCTCACAAAGCCATTGGGGAAGGTCAAGTTCCTAACCTTCCGTGAGAATCTTGGTTTTGTGGAACGACCCTATGCTGAGGGTCCTATTGGACAATGAGCTCTAGGATCTCCAGGGGACTTTGGGGATAGCTCCTCGGAGCTATAAGCAACCACAGGGCTAGGCTTGCCAAACCTTGTTGTTGTGCTTCTGCCCCACCATTATGATATTGAGTTGGTTCACCTCTAATGATCTGTGCCCCGTATGCATCCTACCCATTAAGTCCCAGACTCATGGGAAGTACCTCTCATTTGGCCAGTGAGGTGGGAAAAGCTAGAGACCAGTAGTAAAGATTGATAGACACGTCGGAGATTGTCGTATTGTCTATGTCTAGGATGGCACGTGTCAAACCACTTGATCTGGGATCAAGTCTAGTGACGTTTCGGACCCTAACCGACTTCGGGTCAGGTAAACCAACTTCGGGCTGGTATGAGACTCCTTTGAGTCCTATAGAGGTTTCAGACCTCTGAGCTGAATTTGTCAGCCGCGAGTGATGTCTTCGTGACTCACCTTTTTATTCTTAAATAAAGATGCTAGCAAAGCAAGTTACGGCGGATGACACACCATGTTTGAATAGCACAGGTGGATGGATTTCTTTCTAGTTGAGAGGGAGTGTTAATTTTGGACAACTAGGTCCAAACTCCATGTTGTGATGCTTAGATGAATATGCCAATATTTTTATTGGATTCCTATTTCGGAGAGGTGCAAGATCAATCTAAAGATCATCTTGATCCGATTAGCAGAACACTTATTTTGAATTTATTCCATTTATGTGCAAGGTCGGCCAGAATTGAAATATAGGCTTGAAGCCCCAACTGATGTGTCACACACCCTCACTGATGGATATATATAGGTCAACGTTGGAGGTCATTTCATCCATCACTCATCACACATTTCTCTCTCATCATCTAATTGGTTCGATCACCTTGGAGTCTTTTCTTCTCCACATGTGGGAAAATTGCAGCAAGGACATTTCTGTTTTGAACTAGGGTTTCAATGCGGATTTGACCAGCGTTGAGTTTGGTCAATGCTTGGTCAAACTGACCCTAATCTCTCCCAAAATTCTGATTTTTGAAGTCCGCATTTTTTTGGCACAGAAATCGAGGCTGGACGTTGACTTTGATTGGGCCGCGTGACTTTTGCTGCTGCTGTTTTTGCGTTGACCGTTGACTGGGACAGCATTGGCTTTTGTTGACTTTGGGTTGACTGATATAGAGCTGTCCAAGAGGGTTGTGTGACACATTCTAGTTGGCTGACCGTATTGAGACTTTGCTGGTTGAAGCATCTTGTTGACCGCTGTAACGCCCCACAACACATATATTTTGCGGATCAAGTTAAGTGTATTTTTGGCTTGTCTTCTGTCGATCTATTGGTATGTTCTATCAGCGTTTTACTTTCTTGTTTATGTGATTGCTGTTTGATATTGGGGATAAAAGTAAAGTTGCATCAAGCATAGAACATCTACAAAAATTTACACCGGTTTTCCTGCATTGGGTTTTTCCGGGGACATTTGTCAAGAAAATCCTTATGTGTCACTTTTTCTATGAGTATGTTATTCAGTATTTGATCTGTATGTGTAGGCTGTTAACTGTATTTACTTCGATGTTAACGCCGAATTTTCAGATTAATAACTTATGTAAGTAGGAGAAGTAAATCAACATTTAACAGTAGGGTTTCTTATGTTTAAGAAATTTTCACAATGTCAGCCCTTGAAATAAAAAGAAATTTAAATTTAAATTATAAATTATGGAGTACATGCAGGCCCTAAAATGAGAGGTCAGCCCACCATGTGAATGGGTGTACCGTGTGACCCTTGGTCAAACCCACCTAGTTTGATCACTATATATAATATATATATATCAATTTGGTATATCTCATTTGGACAATTCAGATCACACAAGATCATCTGTTCTGTTCACATTTGCGAAGGAGATAGAGGAGAAGCAGACCAAAGTTTCACCAGAAATTTGAACAGTGTTTGACCAGCAGTTGTCCAAATTTTCTGAGGTCAGTTTGACCTGTTTTTGATCAATTTTCTGAGGTTAGTTTGACTGAGTTCTGGGCAGAGTTTGACTGAAATTTCTGAGGCAGTTGAATGAAATTTCTGAGGCAGTTTGACCAAAATTTCTGAGATAGTTTGACTGGTCAGTTTGACCAAGTTTCTGGGAAGCAGCAGTAGGCCGAAATTTAGCCTGTTTCACTTAGGGTTCACTAAATATTTAGCCAGCTGCAGGAGGCCGAATTCAGGCCTGTTTCACCAGGTTTGAACTTTGTTAAGAGTGTTGGTCTTAGTTGACCAAGTTTGAATTGAAATATCAGATTGTACTTTGCTGAATTAACAATTTCTCCTAAAAAAGATTGTTCGATTTTCTCCCAAGTTTGGGTTACCCAGTTGAAAATTTTTGGTTTCTACTGTGCATGGTCTTTCTACTGTGATCTTTACTATTTCTGTTGCATCTGCTGTTGAATTTTCTGAGTGCAATTGCTTAATGTTCTGAAATATGCAAAAGTAAGACTGTATATCATTGGAAGTAATTATCAGTGGCAGAGGATGTGCTTGCCTAAATTAGCACTATAAAATCAACACTTCTGTCTACAGAAATACTTATGTCTTTTGGAGAATTTCTAGTAGTTAAGATTTTGAAACATGAAGCTGTCAATATAATAACTAACTATAACCCAAATGTTGAACATTCAAAATATTTAAATGAAGGGACTCATCATGCATTGGACTACTCAAAAGATCTCAAGTATCATGATCCCATTATAAAAGGACTTGTCCTAGAAATTATGGCATTGCCACAAGAATCTATTACATTGACAAAACCTAATGAATGTCAATAAGAATTCCTTTCAAAAGTGTAATCGGGCATGACAAAAAGAACAACGATAGGTTTTACTCTGATATTATCTGCAAAAGTGAGCTGGTTAAGATAGATATATATGTCAATTGTTCAATTGCGAAGATGTGCATCCAATGAAATGTTCTACAATTACAACAGAATTCATGCCAGTAGATTACTCATGGTGCATAAAACTGACCTGGTAGAGGCCTTCGTGGTCAAGAACAAATTGTAGTCTTTTCCAATCACTATGAGGTGCCAAGGAATTCCCCGCAGGGGGTGCAGTCAAATATCCTGCTTTTAAATAGGGAAGAGGAAGCTGAAATATGACCATGAAAAGAAAACTGTTCAGTCCAAAAATGAAAATTTAGTGAGAAGGAAAACAAGACAAAAGAACAGGAGATTGTAAAATTTCTCTACAATAAAAATCTATAATAAAATTGAATGCAATATAAATGCAGAAGTACCAACCAACATTTGTACTAACTTATTCTGCCACACATTCCTTTTTAATATTTCATTTGTTGTAATATTCCCAATTAGCAATAGCTAATTGGAAATATTAATTTTGACCAATTTTGCCTTATTATAGTTGGAGCATGAATAAAGTGAGTGAAATATTAAATAACTCACTTAGGGTAAAGTGTTTCCCTAAAGTCCACAACGTATTTGAGGCCTAGTGGCCAAGTGGACAGCGCAGGGAGAGGGGGACATAGACCACGTGGGCAGCATGGGGCCTACCTCACGCAGTTGAGAGGGGCAGCGTGGGCCAAGGAGCACGTAGGAGATGGTGGGGCCTAGGGTTGAGTGAGGCCCATCGTGATAAAAGGGAGGAGAGCCTCTTCATTTCATCATTCATGTTTATGCATCTTGGAGCTTGTCATTCGACTTGGAGCACGCTAGCTGTTTAGCTTGTCTGCAGTACTGTTTAGTACACCGGGTGTCTCCGTGTGGAGATCCCACCCTCAGACCCGGGAGACTTCGAGTGCTTGCTCGGGTGAGTTATTCTATCAGCATTTTTGCAGAAGAATTGGTGGTTGCATTTGTGGAGGAGCAGAGCTCAGAGGGACTGCGCAGTCTTGAGAGAGGAGGACGCAGTTCATCTTGGAAGAACTCCGGATTGGAGCCATTTTGGAGGATTCAGGCCGAAGGATTGAGCAAGGGGCCAGCCCTTGCCTATTGGAGACATTTGACAGAGAGGGAGACCATATTTTGGAGGGTAGCATTCAGCACCAGCATGGCCCTTGGGAGGATAGCGTAGATCCTCAAGGGAGGCATTTTCAAGGGTCGAGCATTTCAGAAACACTCTCTGGGCTTTTCTGGGTATTGTGAGTAGAGGCCGATTCCAGAGTATCAGCACTTTCTGAGTAGGGAAGCAGCCCCAAATACTAATTTTGGTTCCAGCAGTTGCAGCAGCACGGTAGTATTTCAGCAGTTGGAGTTGCAGCAGAGAGCAACCATTTCCCTTGACATTCTGAGAGTATTCCTACACTTGCCTGGTGCAAGTCGAGGTGCCATCATTCTAATCACCTCCTGTACTTCTTTATATTTCTCAGTATAATAAAATGGCTTAGCATTCTCTCTATTTCATGTGTATCTGCTTCATGGTTTGTTTCTAGCATTATATGTCTTGTTATATGCTTTGTATTACCGTCTATTTCCCCTTCAGGATATTACAGTGGTATCAGAGCTCATAGACCTGGCTCAGCTTGTGGAGCGAGTTGTCTATGACACCAGAAGAGAAGCCGTATATTTGCTATAGAGGTAGGAAGTATCGTGACTGAGAGCGTAGGTTGCAAATCACCTACGGAGAGGGTGACTGCGCTCCAGTAGTGGACACAGAGCAGGAGGAACCGATGGCAAATGATAGTGATGCGAAGAAGTTTGGGGAAATGCTCCTCAAGTCAGTGCAGGATCTGTCAAGGCAGATTGAGGTGATGGGACAGAGATTCACTATTGTAGAGGCTAGGCATCCCGAAACCCCAAGGGGTTTTCAAATTGGTGAGGGATCAGGCACATCCCACCATTTGCAAGAGCACGATGCCACTCAGCACATGGCATCTCATGCACCCACACATTCCACTATGCCCACTTTTCTGGCTACAGACACAGGGGCAGGAGCACAGTAGGAGCAGGAACCTGGCCACATGGGTGATTACTTTGTTGAGTACCAGGCATACAGGCAGGAGTTCAGGGATGCCCTTTCATTTCGTGATTTTTTCCAGCTCCAGCGGGACAGCAGACCCCGCAACCATCATAGGGGACACCGGCATTATCACGACGAAGACACTCAGCGTACGATGAGCAAGTTCCATTTGCCTATGTTTGATGGTTCATCAAACAGTTCGGCAAAGGCTTGGGTGGAGAGGCTAGACATATACTTCCAGCTCAACCAGATGGCAGAGACGGAGGCCATCAAGGTGGCAGTGCTGCATCTAGATGGCAAGGCCCAAGATTGGTGGTTCCACGGGATGGTTACACTCGAGCACTCGACAATGACAGTTTATGTCGAGTTCACCCGGAGGTTGATAGAGAGGTTTGATCGGAGGGATTCGGAGGAGCACTTTGTTGAGTTGACGAGGCTCAAGCAGACCGAGAGCCTGGATACATACATCTCAAATTTTCTGAGACTCTCAGTGATGGTACCAGATCTATCCGCGGCACAGATGATCTACATGTTCATTGATGGGCTAGCAGAGTCGCTTCGGGGATTGGTCAGATCCACTAGACCGACCACACTCCATGACACAGTTGGAAGGACACGGGACTTGCAGGATGCCTTACCCAAGACAAGGACACCTTACCCCCAGAGATAGGCTTTCTAGCCTAAGGGGAAGGATGTGAGGATTCCACCTCCAAAGGGGAATCAGGGTAGAGGACAGTTGGATGATGATGCCAGGAGGGAGTTAAAGAAGAAGAGATTGTGTTTCACCTGTCAGGAGCCGTGGGCACCAGGACACAGATGTGCTGCTGGCAAAGCACATTATATAGAGGTCTTCTCCGAGAGCAGCGGAGAAGAAGATGAGTATGATGACGTGGGGGCAGGGGGCAGCTATGCAGCGCAGGATCATTTGCCACCTCCACCACCAGGAGCAGGAGGTGCAGCTTTTGCACCTACCGGAGGGACCCTTGCAGCATTGCGAGGAGTTCCCAAGTATCTGACGCTGCGTGTCTGAGGTACAGTGTGGGGGTAGTGAGTATCAGTACTGGTGGACAGTGGGGCAACCCACAACTTCATCAATGCATAGATGGTAGAGCGGAGGGGCATACAGACAGAGAGCTTCGATGGGTTTTCAGTGTTGGTCCCAGGAGATCAGACTATGCAGTGTGCCAGTTATGTCCCAACGCTGGCAGTGACGATGGGCACTTACACAGTGACTAACCAATTTTTCATGGTTAACATACCAAATACCAATGTGGTATTAGGAGTACAATGGTTGATCACTCTGGGGAAGGTCACCACAGATTGGGAGGCCTTGGAGATGGAGTGGGATGACAAGAAGACCGGGAAGCACGAGAAGATACGGGGCATGCACACTTACCCACCTCAGACAGTTTCAGCTCACCGGATGGAGGCCGACTTCCGAAGGGAGACATAGAGTGGGCAATAGAGCTGCGTGCATCAGAGGCAGGGACTACCGGGCAGACAGTTCATCCAAAGGTACAGACCATCCTTGACAGGTATGCCACGGTGTTTGGGGAGATACCACCAAGATAGCCACCGGATCGGGGATTTGAGAATACGATTGAGCTAGAGCAGCGCATACAGGCCGTCATTACCACACCATATAGGCACCCCAAGGCCTATCAGGACAAGATCCAGCGGGCTATCCACGATCTGTTAGCTCTTGGACACATTCGGCCAAGCACCAGTCCTTTCGCTTCTTCAGTAATGTTGGTGAAGAAGAAGGACGGCACATTGAGGATGTGCATTGATTACAGGGCCCTGAACAAAAAGACCATGAAGAACAGGTACCCTATTCCATGGATTTACGAGCTGATGGATGAGTTGAAAGGGGCACAGTTCTTCTCAAAGATTGATTTGAGATCTGGGTACCATCAAATTCGCGTGAGGGAACAAGACATTCCCAAGACCGCTTTCAGGTGCCACTATGGCCATTTTGAGTTCTTGGTGATGCCCTTCGGGCTAACCAATGCAACGGCCACCTTCCAGTCATGTATGAACCACATTTTCCGCAGCCGCCTGAGGAAGTGTGTGTTGGTCTTCTTTGATGACATACTGATATATAGTAGGACATGGAAGGAGCATCTCCAGCACATAGAGGCAGCGTTGCGTATTTTGGAGGAGCAGCGATTTTATGCTAAGCTCTCCAAGTGCGAGTTTGGGTTGACAGAGATGCTATACTTGGGACACATCATAGGGGTGGACAGAGTGAGGGTCCACGAGGAGAAGATCATGGCCATCAGGGATTGGCCAGAGCCGAGAAACGTGACGGAACTTCGGGGGTTTGTGGGTATCCACACCTACTACAGGAAGTTCGTCAAGATTTTCTCTTAGCTTGCTGCACCCCTTACAGATCTGACAAAGAAGGGGACATTCAGTTGGACAGACACAGCGCAGCGAGCCTTTGATGGGCTCAAGGAGGTGATGAGCAGCTGTCCAGTGCTAGCATTACCAGACCTCACGCCACCATTCGTTCTGGAGTGTGATAGATCAGGAGAGGGGATAGGCGCAGTGTTGATGCAGGGAGGCCACCCTATAGCTTTCGAGAGCCAGAAGCTCCTACCACATGAGCGGTTGTATGCCATATACGACAAGGAGATGCTGGCCATCATGCATGCATTGGCCAAATTCCGGCAGTACCTGGTAGGTAACAGGTTTAGGGTGAGGACTAATCACAACAGCCTCAGGTTTTTCTTAGAGCAGAAACAGCTATAGGAGAGGCAACAGAAGTGGGCCAGCAAGATCCAAGCCTACGACTTTGACATCGAGTATGTCAAAGGGAAGAACGACGTGGTGGCTGATGCACTTTCACGCAGACCAGCCACATTGTCCATGATGAGTTTGGATGCAGATTGGAGAGCTCGACTATTGGTGGAGTACTCCAAGGATAGGTTTGCTTGTGAGGTTTTGGATGGACAGGTGACAGATGACAGATATAGGGTGATGGATGAGATCATCTACTACAGGGATAGGATCTTCTTGACTGAGGGCTATCAGCTCAAGAAGAAGATATTGCAAGCTTCTCACGATTCACCATTGTCTGGCCATCAGGGGTTTACCAAAACCTACAGGGCCATCAGGGAGAGGTTCTCATGGAAGGGCCTCAAGGAGGACGTACTCCAGCATGTCAGGGAGTGCGAAGTTTGTCAGCGCAACAAGGGGGAGATGAACCATTCGGCAGGTTTGTTGCAGCCTCTTCCCATTCCAAAGGGGAAATGGGAGAGTATCTCGATGGATTCATCACAGGGTTGCCCATGGTGCAGGGCAAGGACTATATATTCGTCGTCGGTGATCGACTGACGAAATATGCGCATTTTTTCGCCATATCCGCACATTATACAGCAGCACAGGTGGCGGAGCTATTCTTCAGGGACATCTTCAGGTTACATGGTCTTCCCAAGACCATTGTCAGTGACAGGGACAGCCTCTTCATGGGCGGGTTTTGGCAGGAGCTTTTTCGGTTGGTGGGGACAGAGTTGACACCGAGCACTAGCTACCACCCACAGACAGATGGGCAGACAGAGATAGTTAACAAGTGGCTGAAGGGCTACTTGCATAACTATGTCAGTGGGCAGCAAAGAGCATGGCTAAAGTGGCTGCACCTAGGAGAGTATTGCTACAACAACACACATCACATGACCGTCGGTATGTCTCCGTTTTACGCATTATATGGTTATCATGCTTTATCTTTTGTTGATGTGATGTTTGGTGCTAGCAAGGCTCCGAGACCCAAGGATTGGATCCAAGAGAGTCAGGACATCCTCCGAGCTCTCAAGGATAACATGGCTACAACATAGAACCAACAAAAGCTGTATGCCAACAGGGGTCCGGTGGAGAGACATTTTGAGGTACGGGACTTGGTCTACCTACGTTTGCAGCCATACCGACAGTCTACTCTGAAGCAGAAGGGAGCTGAGAAGCTCAAGCCTCGTTTCTATGGGCCTTACAGGGTGATACGCAGAGTTGGGTAGGTTGCTTGAGTTGGAGCTACCCCAGGGCAGCAAGATTCATAACATCTTTCACATATCGTGCCTGAATAAGGCACTAGGACAACAGGTGACAGTGACAGAGGAGCTTCCGCCTACGGATGATGAGGGGCACTTAGTGCTACAGCCAGAGGCCATTATTGACACCCAGGAGAGACAATTGCGAAGGAGGACAGTCTGGGAATTCTTAGTGAGGTGGAAGAATTTGCCGGATGAGAATGCCACTTGGGAGAGTGAGAAGATCTTGCAGCATCCATCACTACAGTTGCTGGAGGTCAAGCAACATTTTGCCGGGGAAGACTATAATATTCCCAATTAGCGATAGCTAATTGGAAATATTAATTTTGACCAATTTTTCCTTATTATAGTTGGAAAAAGTGAAATATTAAATTACTCACTTAGGATAAAGTGTTTCCCTAAAGTCCACAACGTATTTGAGGAAGTGGGGCCTAGTGGCCAAGTGGACAGCGCAAGGAGAGGGGGACATAGACCACGTGGGCAGCGTGGGGCCTACCTCACGCAGTTGAGAGGGGCAACGTGGGCCAAGGAGCACATAGGAGATGGTGGGGCCTAGGGTTGAGAGGCCCATCGTGATAAAAGGGAGGAGAGCCTCTTCATTTCATCATTCATGTTTATGCATCTTGGAGCTTGTCATTCGACTTGGAGCACGCTAGCTGTTTAGCTTGTCTGCAGTACTGTTTAATACACCGGGTGTCTCCGTGCGGAGATCCCACCCTCAACCCTAGGAGACTTCGAGTGCTTGCTCAGGTGAGGTATTCTATCAGTATTTTTGCAGGAGGATTGGTGGTTGCATTTGTGGAGGAGCAGAGCTCAGAGGGACTACGCAGTCTTGAGAGAGGAGGACGCAATTCATCTTGGGAGAGCTCTGGATTGGAGCCATTTTGGAGGATTCAAGCTGGAGGATTGAGCAAGGGGCCAGCCCTTGCCTATTGGAGACATTTGACAAAGAGAGTGACCATATTTTGGAGGGTAGCATTCAGCACCAGCGTGGCCCTTGGGAAGATAGCGTAGATCCTCAAGGGAGGCATTTTCAGGGGGTGGAGCATTTCAAAAACGCTCTCTGGGCTTTTCTGGGTATTGTGAGTAGAGGTCGATTCCAGAGTATCAGCACTTTCCGAGTAGGGGAGCAGCCCCAAATACTCATTTTGGTTCCAGCAGTTGCAGCAGCACGGCAGTATTTCAGCGGTTGGAGTTGCAGCAGAGAGCAGCCATTTCCCTTGACATTCTAAGAGTATTCCTACACTTGCATGGTGCAAGTCAAGGTGCCATCATTCTGAATACCTCCTGTACTTCTTTATATTTCTCAGTATAATAAAATGGCTTAGCATTCTCTCTATTTCATGTGTATCTGCTTCATGGTTTGTTTCTAACACTATATGTCTTGTTATATGCTTTGTATTACTGTCTATTTCCCCTTCGGGATATTACATTTGTCTTGTGATGCACATTATATTGAAGAAAGAAGTGAGATTCTTGTTTCTTGAGCAGAGCTATTTTCTTTTGGATTAAGAATTTCAACATCCTTCCATATCTATCCTTACAAAACTTTACATTTTGTGAAACCCATTAGGTTCCAGATACCCTTTTTGGAGGTCAGTATGCATGCAGCTTTTGGTGATGATCAAAGAAAGTCAAGATTAAGGATTTCTATTTTTACAAATTCCTATACATGTGTGGGATTTTTCAGTGATCGAGATGCAAACCAAAAAAATTCAAGTAATTTCAAAATTAGGTCAAAACTAGGGCATTGCGTCTAAAAAATGACAGCAAGAAGTTGAATAAGCTGTACTAGACCCATGAGTTATGCTTATGGTGAGTGTCAGTTACCATGACCTAGTAGAGCAGCAGAATCAATCCATGAGGAAATATTTCTGCCAGAGGAAATCTATATTATTCTTTTTGGAGTCTTATCCAATATTTGTCTTCTGGACATTATCTCGTCTATTTTCAGCCAAAAGGAGTGTGCTACACTTAAGCCTTATAATAGCCGCAGCAAGTAGAATGACAAATGATATGCGCGTGGAGAAGTGGACTATTGTGACTTCCAAGTGCAGTTTACCATGACCAAGTAGAGTGGTAATTGCCTCATCAATTTTCAATTTCCTTTTCTTCCCATCCCCATTGGAAAAAAGTACCAGTCAAAAAAGCATATTGAAAAAATACTTATTTGTTTTTTAATGTTAGATCTGCAAGTTCTCGTTGCAAATCTGAAGAGGTTTATGCAGATTTGTGAATTTTATATTGCATACATCAGCAAGTTGTTTTTGGATGTTGAGCATCATAATCCTTGATCTTTGAAAAACAATTTCCCTAAATCACTAGGCAGAGCCCGAGCATCATCATCCTTGATCTTTGAAAAACAATTGCCCTAAATCACTAGGCAGACCCCCCTTGGATTGGCATGAATCTATCAGGAAGTGAGAGAGTGTGATTTGGTGATAAGAACGCACTCCCTAGTCGGTTATCTGGACATCTTTTGATCCATTCTTTCAGGGGTATTTCTAGATAACAACAGGATAAAGATGGTCTCATTGATTGACATATCCAACAAGCGCATGTTATCCTAATTAACCTTGTGTTCTTTAGTTGATTTGCTTGGTTGTTCCATTCAAATATTTATTTATTCCCTGACACTAGTATAGATTCCTTCTTTCTTGGAGGTGAGAGCTGATTCAAAACAATTTTCTCAAAGTCTTTTACCATCTAATGTTTTATCATTTAATGATCATATAAACATAATAATTGATCAAATTTCATTCGAATTTCACTACTTCCATGTCAGCAGATGCCTAGTTTGAATCCCCCTCAGAAAAGCGCACTATTGTACATCAATGGGTTTACTAGGGATGCCATCTATGAATATGGGGAAGCATCTCTCGGATTTCACTGCAATGTTATCCTAGGAAAAAAAACTATAAATTTCTTAGACTAACAATTTTATGAAAATGTTATTTTGACATCTGAAATCCCACATCGCAAAGATTTCTTCTTTAAAAATACCAAGAATGCACATAAAAATATCCTGTGAATTTCTTGATTATGGAAACAACAGAAAAAACAATTCCACCACAGCTAACCAAGTAAGTTGTGTTCAATAAGTAATCAAGTGCACTTTTATTGTGCATCCCCAAATTCAATCCCTAAACAAAAACACGGTGCCCCTCTAATGTGGCCAATTTGTGCTATCTTCTAATATATTATTTTTTCACTGAGGTTACCTGCTTTGTCCTAGGTAATAAAGGAACGAAGAGAATTGCAAAGGAAATTTTGGCAGAATAGAAATCCATCAAAATGGGGTGTCTAAGACAGTTTTCTAGCATCAGAGCGTCTTGTATAAAAGGGGATTTAATCAGCAAAAGAAATCAATTCCACCCTAGCTTTCCTGGTTCAATGTTTAAAATGTGCACATCGTCTTATAAGTTGTGGTTTGCATACATACTATATATCATCTTTGATGAGACAAAAAAAAAAATGATATGCAACATATTTGTAACTATATGATCTAAGTACAAGCAGCATGTTCAGTAAATTCTCTCACCATAGAACGTACAAGGCGCAAGGCACTTCGATAAACCTACACAATCAAATACAGTATGATTAGAGGTGGAATTCTAATGGAATAAATAATAAATACAAACTCAGGGCACTGCAGCAAATCACTTCTGTAAAGTAACAAAAAATGCATCTATACAAGAAGCACTCATATCCAGAGAATCAACAAATAAGAAACAAACATTAACCAATGAAAAACATTATTTATTTTGATAGTGCAATATGTTTGCTTCGGATCAATGCAATATTATATGAATAATAAGCCAAAACTAAACGAAGGACCAAAACTTGTCCAAAAAAACTACTAACTCAAGTTTAGGCAAGCTCAAAATTTACACGAGCACCAATCCAATTGTGACTCATTGCAAGACTTGACACTTTGATACACTTGTGCAAAGGCATTTAATATGCTTGTGATAAACAAATATCACTCACCAATTAAATATCCAAAATACTTGGAAATAAAATATATCCATTAGGATAAAATAATAATATATAAAAGTGTATGACAAAAATGATATGATTTACAAACGAAAGTCCCATTATAAATACTAGGTTGGCGGCCCTTTAAGTCATGTCTTTTCATAGAGACATGTGCTTTCACGTGTCTCTTCATTAACTATTAAGTAATTATTATTATTTAATTTAATATATGTTTATACACACACAACAGTGTCAAACCCCATGTTGGATACAAGTAAGGAATTAATGTGGCAATAGTAGTGTCCTAAGGGTATTTTTTCTCTTAGGTTTTCAAGAATGCAAGAAATATTTTTACCAAATTCACAGTTATTCTCCAAAACCTTTGCCAGTGGCAACTCAAATACAATAACGAATAAATAAACAGCATCAACCAAGTACGCCAATTTATAGATCTCATGGGCTGAACTAAAGCATTGGTCTATTAAAAGTATTAAAGAGATCATTGCAACTATTTTCAGTTTATGAACATGAAACCAGGTGTGTGGAATACGATTCACCTAATAATTGTAATACAATTGACTGCTAAATTACTTAGTTATTTCTACTAGTCCACCCAATCTAGTCCCAACCTTAGAGCAATCCACTAGAGGCTTCCTGCTGTTTACTTCTTGCCGATGAATTACTGGACCAGGCCCCCAAGAAATGATATGGTAGGGTTCGTTGGTTCTTAAAGACCGGGAAGGACCCTCGGTGCTTCAAGTGGTCCTAGTTCAGGACTTTCTACAACCAAACAAGATGAGTGATTAGTGGTTGAATCGATATTTTTCGCTCTATGTGAAGGGCTTTGTTATGAATAAAATATATATAAAATAATATAAATAATAATTAATTAATTGGTAATTAGTATTAATGAGGCATGTCTCTAAGGACATGACCATTCATGAAGGAGTACTTGCCTAGGTATATATAAGACCCTCATTTATAATAGTTCAATCATCATCTCATATCTTATACACATTTTTATATAAATATTACTATCCTATAATCGACATTTACATATACCAGATATTCTGAGTATTTTGTTGCACTTATAAAATTTGTTCATAACAGTGGTATCAGAGTCGTTTGATCCTCAGGCCATTAAACAGTCGCATAGAGCCAATCTTATCTAGCCTTTAGCCATCAAACTTCTGTCAAAGTCATTGTCGTGCAATTGAAACGTTTCGCTACATAGTTTCATAGATTCTCCATTTTGCAATCAAGCCTTTGGCCATTAAAAGAAAAGAAAAGAAAAGATAAAAGGAAAAAGTTCTTTGGCAAGTATATATATATATATATATATATATATATATATATTGTTCGAAATACTAAGAGAGGGGTGAATCAGTGTTTCTTAGCAATTAGCACTTTTTAATCATTTTCAGAGCATTAGTTATTCTTCAGTTAATATCAATGTTCTTCTTCAAAATTATAAACAATAATCACAAGTAAAAAACACCATACAACAAAGCAAAAAGATAAAATAGTAGACAGAGATATTTTTAGGTGGAAAACCCCCTCCAGGTCAAAACCACCTGTTGAAATTTGGTTACCGGTGGACAGGTGGCTCCCCAAGGCTTTGATTTTTGGCCTAGGGAAAAGTGTCCAAAAAGAATTTAATTTTTCTCCTAAAGTGACTTTATAAGTTATAAAGTCAAATCTAATTTAAAAGTGACTTTAAGTGATAAAGTTACTAAGTCTAATTTTAAAGTGACTTTAATAAAGTCAATGTGAAATTAGAAAGTGAAAAGTGACTTTGGAAATAAATGACTAAGAGGGTCTTTATTAAAGTGGTGTGAATTAAAAAATAGAAAGTGAGATTTAAATGCACATTTAATCTCAGCCCTAGATCTAAAGCAATCTCAGCCATTGGATTTAGGAATTCCCCAAAAGTCACTTAAGGTTAGGTTAAAGGAGAGAAAAGATCATTCAGTCTTTTATGAGAAGATTGAGAGAAAGAGAGAAAGAGAGCAAAGGATATTTCTGAACAGAGAAGGAGGAAGAACAGCACCTTGGCATGCATACTGAGGCAGCTAGATTTCAGGAAAACCGTACAACAAGCAGCAGCACGAAGTTCAAGGCAGGAGGCACGAATTTCGAGGGAAAAC
Organism: Pinus albicaulis; assembly: GCA_034641835.2. Classification (NCBI taxonomy): domain Eukaryota; kingdom Viridiplantae; phylum Streptophyta; class Pinopsida; order Pinales; family Pinaceae; genus Pinus; species Pinus albicaulis. The sequence goes on from CM076570.1 coordinate 1,584,421,255, forward strand.
AACGTTTAATGCATCACAGATTTCAATGTCCGTACCACAGTTAAGAAGGCATGGAAACCGAGGTCCGTACAGCAGCAAAACAGTTCTGTTTTTCTGGAATCTGTACAGCAGTACTTCAACACGCAAATCGAGGTCCATACAGCAGTCGTACAACATGTTTTTCGAGGCGGCAAGTGGCACAGTTTTCGAGGAGGTCGTACAACTGTTCTGGCACTGTTTTCGATGTTGTCCGTACACCATTTAATGTTGTACCTTCTGCTGTAAATGTATGTTTGTGTTTGGCATGAAAATCGAGGCAGAGATTGTGCACGATTTTCGAGATAAGTAGAAATATTGGTTGTTGAAATTTTCTGTGTTTTTCTATTTCTCTGTAAAAGCTATTTATCAGAAATAAAGAAGAGCTTTCGAACTGGTTTTCCCCAAGTGTTGTAGGTGGTTTTTCCAAGGTCATATTGACCAAAAATCAGCATGTCATTTTTTGTGTGTGTGGCTGAAAATATTTCTGTGTTTTTATTTCTACAATTTCCAGCATTTGAAATTTCCAGAATTTGTGTTTTCAGAAAATATTTACTTTTCCAGCTTGTTCAATGTATGGTTATGGGAATGGGCATTTAACTTTGTGGGAGAAATAAGGTTAAACTGAAAACCGAAGTGGGTCATTAAATTTTTACACCACCGAACACTTTAGTAATTGTCTTCTTCTCTCTTTAAAGGAAATATTAGTTACATCAAGATTTAAGCTACCTAAGGGATGCATCAACTCCCTAATTCACAAGCCACCACCTTTAGGACACTACTAAACCCTAATATCCTGCTACAACCAAAAGGCTGCCACAATGCCCTGTAGATCAGGCCATAACTGGATGAGTGCCCAAACACTCTGTTTATCAATTGCTGTCAAAAAGGATGCTTTGTTGCCCTGTCAATTTATCAGCCACAAATGAATGGATGTCACAACACCCCGTGCAAGCCACAACTTGCCCTAGCACCACCCTGCTACCTTGAAGTGTTCTTAGGCCACAACCTGACGCTGACTTCGATCACCTAGAAGAGTTGTGTTAATCTAGGTTGTCATTGATGATGTCAGTGACTCGGATGGCAAATATTCTTGAAGATGCCAGAGGATGATTACAAGTGATTACAACTCTTGTTTAAGATGTCAAGACACAAATGAAGTCTCAATCATGTATCTTGATGATCATAATGGAAGACTATCTTGTGCACGGTTTAAAGAGAGCTATAGTCCTAGTCACATTTGTGAGGAGTCAAAGGTCTATTTGGAGAACTAAAAACAGTCCAGAACTTAAGCACATAGGAGCGCACTAACATGGAAGCCAGTTGCAGCAGTTAGGAGGCAGTTTGGAGGAGTTTAAGTACGTTGATGTGGACAGTCATCTTACCCTAACCAGTCAACCCAATCTACAACAAAAAGACATCAAATTTGAATCTTTTAAAAGCAGTGCCTTTGACATAGAGTTGGAACAATTTGGAGATATCATTAATCTCAGTGACCATTGTTTGAAGCCTTATTGAAGTAGTTCTTGAGAGAGCGTTGTTTGGAATTGCATTCAATCTGTTTGGAGAATAAGTTGGAAGACCTTGTTGAGTGCTTAAAAGACTTGTTGTAGACCCTTGTTGAAACAGACTTGTGAGCAGACTTCTAGTGTTTTGGATCTGTGACACTTGATTGGGAGTTTTGGGTATCTTTTGAGAAGCAGTTCATTGAGCATTGTTTAGAGGAACCTTAACAATCTTTTGCTTGAAAAGGATCATTGTAAAGTAGCCCTTGAACCCTTGAAGAGGTATTGAAGACTTGATCTAGGTAAAGCAACCTAGAGACATTCTTGAAGACATTATTATGCATTGTTGAAGATCCATTGAAGAAGCCCTTGTAGAGGCCTAGAGCAGGTGCAGAATTTGGGTTGCCTATTAAAGACACCTTGAAGGATACTTGAAGATATTTGGAAGACTTATAGAAGCCGATCTTGAGGATACCTTGGAGTGTCATCTAGAAGCCTATTGGAGATCATGATGCATTGGTGATGTCATCATGAGGTAACTTACAGAAATTGTTTGGGTACGATGAAGAGCAGTGGTGACACCTTCATAAAAGAAAAGGTTGTCATTGATGACGTGATGTGTAGATTACAGTGAAGAGTAAGTTGAAGATTGCCAGGGCTCGTTGAAGAAGACATTGGGAGCCGTAAGTATAACCAAATATATCTTGACGAAATGAAGCAGGAGGTTGGAGCCTCATAGAGACAAGGTTGGTGCCTTGGAAGATAGGGTTGGAGCCCTTGAGGTTGGTGCCTCAGAATTGACAAGGTTGGTGCCTTGGAAGATTGGGTTGGAGCCCTAGAGGATAGGTGTCCTCAAGAGACCAAGTTGGAGCCTGTACCAGATATAGGGTTGGAGCCCTTGAGGTTGGTGCCTCAGAATTGACAAGGTTGGAGCCTTGGAAGTCCAAGTCGATGCTTGGCAAATACAGGTTGGAGCCTAGGAGATTGAAGATTGGTGTCTTCATCTAGGGTTGGAGCCCTACATATATTGTACTTGATTTATTGTAAAAAATAAATTAATAAAAGCATTTATTCTTATTGTTCATTTTGTGTTCTAAATATAGGTGATCTAACTGGTAAAATTAACAATTGAAAAAAAATATTAATTCACCCCCCTCTCAGTATTTCCAACAAGTTAGTAGATCACGTTTCACAATTTTCACACTGGACCCCCTGTACTCTGAATCAATGTAGAATAGTTGTAAGGAAGCTGTAGAATAGATATTGAATCCTAGTAACCATTGATCATTGTTCCCACAAACTGATCACTGCACGAAGCTGCACATCAAGCTATCACTATATCACTGTCACTACACATCGTACATCACTATCACTGCAATTAGCACTTTTTAATACTTTTCGGAGCATTAGTTATTCTTCAGTTAATATCAATGTTCTTCTTCAACAATTATAAACAATAATCAATAGTAAACAACACCATACAACAATGTAGAAAGATAAAACAATAGACACATATTTTTAGGTGGAAAACCCCCTCCGAGTCAAAACCACCGAACACTTCTCTAGTAATTGTCTTCTTCTCTCTTTAAAAGAAATATTAGTTACATCAAGATTCAAGCTACAATTGAGGGATGTGTCAACCCCCTAATTCAGAGGCCACAACCTGTAGAACGCTACTAAACCCTAATATCCTGCTACAACTAGAAGGATGCCACAACGCCCTGTAAATCAGGCCACAACCTAATGAGTGACCAAACACCATGCTACTAAAAGCTCATAATAAGACCTCAACCAATCAATTAGCACTTTTTAATCTTTTTCAAAGCATTAGTTATTCTTCAGTTAATATCAATGTTCTTCTTCAACAATTATAAACAATAATCAATAGTAAACAACATCATACAACAATGCATAAAGATAAAAGAGTAGAACGGATATTTTTAGGTGGAAAACCCTCTCCGGGTCAAAACCATCGAACACTTCTCTAGTAATTGTCTTCTTCTCTCTTTAAAAGAAATATTAGTTACATCAAGATTTAAGCTACACCTGAGGGATGCATCAACCCCCTAATTCACAAGCCACAACATGTAGGACGCTACTAAACCCTAATATCCTGCTACAACCAGAAGGACGCTACAACGCTCTATAGATCAGGCCACAACCTGATGAGTGCCCAAACACTATGCTACTAAAAAGCTCATAATAAGACCTCAACCAATCAGTTTACAAATAAATAAATTTTAAAAAAATAATAATAAATAATAAAAATTGAATTCCTAATGTTAAACTATAGATAAATGGCAAAAAAATTTGGTCAAAGACAAACTAATACGCAGTCAAAGGCAAAACTGAATGTGTTATACAATGCCTACGATAGGTATAATATATATTGGAAGAATACTTTTTATAAGAAATTTTATCATTAAAAAAAAGTGATATAGTAATAATTATAAAATAATTTGTGATTGATTTACTTAAAAGTTAAAGGGTTTATCATAAATTTTAAGAAGTGGATTATTGAAGAGAATTATATGTGTGAAGCCGAGATTATTTTTTGAGATAATCAAAAAATTCTAACATCATTTGCAAAAATTAAAAGAATAAAAAGGCTAATTTGAAATAACCGAAGTTCAACTCAAAAGTAAAAAGGGATATTTAATACAAAAAAAAAAAAAGAGTTTGAAGTACAAAAAGAATCATAAAAAATATATATAGATATTAAAAGGGTCAATTATCGTTGACGTAAAAATGTCAATAAAGCAAAATGGAGTTTAATTGGGAAATAAAAGAAGCAAAGATGAGTCATGTAAACAAGTCAACATTTTGGACTAAATGTTCATTTTGTTTAACAAAAAATGGGTTTATATATATATATATATATTCAAAAAAATTGCAAATTATATTGTCTAACATGTGGAGGATAAATTGGTACCAAAGAACATCAAGGAATTACACAAACACAAATAAAAAAATTAGAGGAAAAACTCACAGAACTTGAACAAAAAAACAATGTATTGGAAAAGAAATATAAAGATATCGAAGCCATGTTTACAATAAATCAAAAGAAAAGGATGAGGAAATTTTGCGCAATGGACCATACCCAAAAATTACTTGAACAAATCAAGAAGTCCAAACTTAAGAAGCAATAATTAAAGCAAGAAAATGAAAGTTCTGAGAAGAAACTTAATGAGGATCTATCAAAGAAGGAAGAAGAAAATTTGCGCTTAAAAGACCTTAATCAAAAGTTATTAGAACAAATCAAAGATTCGAAAGATGAGAAACTTTAAAAAAAAATTGATGAATCAAAAAACTCAAGAACTCGTATGTCTCAAAAACCATAATCAAAGTCTACTCACCCAAATTAAGAAACTTAAGGATGATGAGAAATCATTAAAAAACATATTAGAAGAACTTCTCACAAAGGAAGTATCGAAGTCATCAGATGTAACCATCCAAATTGAAGAAAAAGGAACGAATACCGATCCAGTCAATATCACAACTCAAGAAGAGGATAAATCAGTTGAAGTGAGGACGTACTCAAAAGTTGCAATCCAAACAAACAAATTATCAAGTGAAGATCTCACAATTAATCAAGCAATTTATGTACCTGAAAAAAATTAGATATCCCAAATAAACCAAGAAATCACGACAACTAGATTAGGATGAGATCAAACCGGAAGAACTCCTTATCAAACCATTCAGAATGGAAAACAACATATTTATGTTCCAAGGAATATTGAGCAAAATCCAATCCTATGATAACAATTCATTACAAATTTCCAGTAATCAGGATTCAAAAGATTCCACAAAAGATTAATCTAGGATAGTCAGATCCATTCTCAGTACATCAAATCTGAGATATCTTTAAAGTCTTCTGATGCAGAGATTATCCATTTTGACTCTATTGTCATGTCCTGAAATGTGATCATCTTTCCCTTGTAAGGAAAAGTCAAAACTTGTCTCTCTATGTTTAACATGAAAGAACCCAAATGTTTAAACCAGGGTTGACTGAGTATCACGTCAACCTTTGTATAATCCATCTTTACAACAAGAAATTGAGATACATACTCAATGATTTATTGTCACTTGTAAATCACTGATTGTATACTCTTTTTGGTCAAAAATATTTTTCCTTACCCCAATGCTTGGCTCTGGAATTAATAGCTTATTTGCCAAGTTGATGTTGATATAATTTTTATCGTTGCTCGTGTTGATAGCGATATTAATTTTTCTTCCTTGGCTTCCTTTTAACATAATTACTCCGTGATTTGTCACTGAAAATCCATTATAAGAAAATCTTTCTTCCTTTGTCATTTTAGACTTGAACTCCATTATCTCCATCATTTTTTTTCATTACTGATCCCATTTTTCGTCTTGAATTGAGCTTTAGGGTTTTTAAGGTAACCCCTTCCTAACTCTGTAATAAAATATATATAATCTTTCTTTTAATTAAATAATATATATATATATATATATATATATATATATAATTGTTTTCCTATTCTTCATTTATTGTGATAGAAACAAAGTTGACGAAAACTTTAATGGCTAATGGCCGAGATCAGAGAACGAAGGCTCTGATACCAATGTAGCGACCAACAGTCGTATACGCAGCAGAAATATTAGAATACTTCATAGACAAAGACATCCATTGTAGGATAGAAATTGTAAATTGTATAATATATAAAAGAGTTGATGATAGGATGATTACAAATGAGAATGAAGGCCCGCTTATATACCCTAGGCAAGTGCCCTTTCACGAATGGCTATGTCTCTAAGACATGCCTCTTCATCACTAACTAACTAATCATTAGTTAATGACTTTTTATTTATTATTACATTTACATTTATATTTATTGTTATTTTATTATGAGATTATAAGAGCAAGTCGATGGAATGGAGATAGATACAAGAGGAGAGTGAGTTACCTTAGCAGATCAAGCTATAGTTGTAATGATTCAGCAAGGAAGAGAGTTCGAGCCGGAGAGGGAGAGCATCAGTGATTGAGGGAGCAGCAAAGGAGAAATCCGGAGAGAAACCCCAATGCAGTTTTCCAATGTCGGAGAGATAGGAAAAGGGAGGCCAAAATTATTCAACAAATAGGTCGAGTTTCTAGTGTGAGCAGCCAGAGACCCCATTGTGAGTGATGAAAAGAGGGTTGTTTCAATTGTTGAAAGCCATGTGATCACTCGGGAAGCAGAGTGGGTCATTTCCTATGGAAAAGGAAGGTTGGACGGCTCAGTTAGAGTTGGGAAGCAGGCAGCACAAATTTCCCAGGGCAAGCAGTGTGAATTCTAGGCAGGTCGAGTTGCTAGTGAGAGTGTTCGAGCAGGGCCACAGGGAGGCTGAAATGTTTGTAGAAGGGAGAAACTTTATTCAGTCAATTTTTCCAAACTATTTCTAGAGGATTGCTAGTTGGGCATCCAGTTGTAATAATTTCCAATTTTCTGCATAATAAAAATAAACCCTCATCAACCGCACCAGTTTTCCCTTCGGGGTTTTTCCGGGGACATTAGTCCAACAATTATTGTGTCGATTTTTATTGCGTGTGCATCTACTTCTAATTCTCAGTTTTTTATTTTATTTTCCGCATATTTTATGGTGAAGATTTCAATTTTGAATTATTTGTTAATTGCCATAAACAATTAAACTGCTAACAGTTTGGAGAATAATATCCAGTAATTGTAATCGAGGAATTTTCACATCTCCGAAGAATGGCCATTAAGTTGGGTATATCTCCGAAGATACCAGATGTTAAAAAAGTGCAGATCCTCCTATTTGAATTAGGAGTTTATGAAGAGATCAGCATAGATCTAGTATCTCTTATGCCATACGATACAAAGTTGTTTGTTTTAATGTGTTCCAAGCCTAGGAAGGCTGTTTGTAAAACTGAAGGTAAATTACTTGAATGATGCATCTATCTATGAAACACATTAAAAGTAGGGATTTATTTAAATCTGAATGGAAAACAAATTATACCGAATAATTTGGCCTCAAAGCATGGGCTGCAGCAATATATATAGCAGATTGACTGTAAAGCTCATTTGGTGTCATTTCCTTCACACTGATTTGGCGCCCACTTCTTAAACTATCTTCTGCTAAACCATACTGCCAAATATATGAGATTAGATAAAACGACTACCATAAAATTATTGTTAAATCTCCTTCAAAATAAACAAAAAAAAACAAAAAACAAAAGCATTTTATCACATAAAGATGCATTCTTTTGTGCCCCTACTATAAAGAAGAAAAGCTAATTTTCTATATTTTTAGATAAAAAAGACAAGAGAATACCAGTACAGTCCCCAAGTTATAAATAGCTCTATGAAAATCAAACTGCAGTTGAATTGCTGCCCGGAACTGTCATAAACAAAAGATTTGTCTGTAAGTTGAAATCTGCACTGTTGCTGGAAAACCATCCGCTTGTCACTAGGGCACAACATACAAGGGTCGATAAATAAAAGATATACCTTGCTTACAGCTGTTCTAACAATTGTCTGTTTTTCTCGTGCAGGAACAATAGCACTCAGCTCCTACATCACAGAAGTGAGCAGCATGAGTTAACTGCATTTGAAAATATCCATTATTATGCTCCTGTTAAAAGTGAGGGCTAATTGATGGGCCTCCATTCTGCCTACTTTCAAACAAAAAGTAACAGTTCGCATGCTTAGAGTTGAATTGTTTGTGAATTAAAATTTCTAGATGAGATCTATTAGAAGATCATTAAGTATACATAAATTGTAAATGTAACTCATTAATCATACATAACAATAACGCACAGCAGCTATGAGCCGTCAAAACATATACAATCCTGATAAATAGTATTCATAGAATAAGCACAGACAAACTCCTGAACAGAAAATGCTAAAGAAAGGAGTTTTTTTCTTAGTGGAGTTCAGATCTGCATAGAATTCTACTGCAAAATCGCAAACCATTCTGGGTACAATGATTTGTCTTATTTAGTAGAAACATTTTAGAATTCAGTTTCCATCAATGACGTAAAATAGTATTTTCTATACCTCAAAATAAATAGCCATTTTTCTACACATGTTGTTGAAAGAAGTTGTCATTGATATAAAAGGTTGTCCAAGAAAAAGAGAATGAATTGACTCCACTCACCTAGTTCACATGGAAGCATGACATAGATGGTTGGAAAGCTTATCCTGAGACCTTTCCAGTGGTATATACCACTCCATCTAAATCTTCATGGTTGAAGAGAAATGATTTTTGGATTTTTGATGCCCCATTTGGATACCCTACATTTAAATGCATTCTTACTCCATTTACCTAGCTCAAAAGGAAGAATAACATGTATGGTTGGAAAGCTTACTCCAAGACCTTTCCAATGGTATATGGCACTAGTGCCCTATAACTTCTCACGGTTGAAGAAAAATGATTTTTTGAATATTCACTATACATTCTGTCAGTTACACAATCCAGTCCAGCGGCCTAATCTGGATCTCAAATAAACTATACATAGGCGCAAGAAGAAGCATCTCAACTCATTTCAGTCACTCAAATCCAGATCTATTCAAGGAAGCACAAAAAGAAACGGTTTCTAAGGTTCATAGCTCATGAACCAGAAGTCAAAAAGAGTTGATTTGAGGTGATTTTCTTGGGGAACATTTTTGGCACATGTTTAAGGGCTTTTAGGCTTGTTTTAGACTGCTTTGAGGACCGACTTGTGGAGCTGATTTCTTGGAGTAGAACAGCAACCTTAGAGCCGCTTGGATTGGAGTTTTTCATCACTATATTGCTGGCTGAGTTGTTTCTCTCAAAGGGAGCAACTTTTAGGAGCAAGGCAGAGCCATATTAGTATATGTGAGAGGGCCAATATCCCTGGTACAGAAGTCCTTATCTCTCATTATTAAAGCAAGGGTGGCAAGGTGGAGCAAGGCATGGGAGTTGTAGCTTCCTTCAGGTTGACGCCTATAAATTAGGGGGTTGGTGCCTCCTTCTAGTAGGTGCTGGTAACTAGGAGGTTGTTGTCTCCTTCAAGTTGGTACTAACAAACATTGAAACTATTTAAGATAAGGTCCGTGCATAAATTAATGTGTTGTGGATAAGTATTATTTGCATGTTGTCTTTGAAAGTTTAAACAATTGTTAAAAGTTTCCAATACTGATCCCCCACCCCCCCCCCCCCCACGCTCAATATTGGTTGTATTTTCAACATGTGTAAGATTTACTTTATTGACCCCCAATCACGAAAATTTTGTAAGGATCATCATGTATGTTAGTCATCAGTATTTTTTACCTGTTAATGATGACTAGTTCAACAACCTAGTTTTCCAGCAGCTGATCTTAAAAATTTGTCAAATTTGCCAGCGGGGAAAACACCCATAAAACTTTTTGCTTTCCTTACTTTTCAGTTCGTCCATGACAAGTTGAAACCCCATTTTCCAATCCTACCTAACCCCCAGCCATACAAAGTCTGCCTGTCAGCTCTAAAAGGACAATCCAAGTCTGCTTCAAAAACCTCCCCTAAGTTAGGAAGTGGCGCTTTAAGGCATTTTACCCTTGGCAACCATCAAAAGGCCAAAAACCTCCATCTGCTACAGACCAATCATGACAGACCTCCCACTCTGCTAATGAAGTTGTCGCACCTCTAAGTCGCGCCACTTACACACCCCTAAGTCTCAGCACTGCATGGACCACAGTCTCAAGCTGATTATTAGGTGTTTTACACTGTTTATGGATTTGACAAGCACAAGAAACATGTCATCATCTCAGAAGAAATTCCTTGACTCCACATTAGAAGAACAACTGCTTCTCAATGTGAGCATAAGCCTGAGATATATCTGCAGAACAAAGAGTTTCTCATCAAGACCTTGCAGCTTCATTCAACATGAAAACACAGTAGAAGAAAGACAACACTGTCAAACAAACTTGTTATTTGTCATGGCCAAAAACCTCCTTCATCTATAAGCAGAGGGTTAAGGCGCTTCCTTGATCTACAAGCAGAGGGCGATGGCCAATGTTGACTTGAAGAATTGCAAAACTTACTATAAGCACAGGTTTGTTTTTTACTAGACAGTGAAACAGTGACTCAAGGTTTCTGAGGGAAAATGATGATCAAAACAGGGCTAAGATCTGAAATGTTCAAATCAAGAGAAAGCAGAGTTTTTGGTCTTGTGCCCTAAGAAAGAAGATAAATTGAAATTGCCAGCATCATCATCATGGCGCAACAAAAAGAGACTCCATTGATCAAAGCTATCATAACAAAATATCTCTGCAGGGGTGTTAATATGAATGGCTCAAATCAGTGTTGAGCAAGAAGACACTTCAGTAAAAAGGACCTCTGTGTGCTCTTATGCTTCTGTTGGGATGTGGGATAAAGTCTATGGTTTCCAGATAAACATAGAGAAAAGGCAGGCAAGTAGTACACAGTCCCAGACATGAGACATCTTGATATCATTCAAAGTGCCAGTGCAAGTTCAGGTGTTGTGATCTACACTCCACCACAAAGACAAATGTATCCTTCAGATGCAGTAGGGTTGGTGATTTCAGAGCTCCATTGGAAAGAAAATGACTAATAAAAGCTTTGGTACCTATGAATTATTCCAGCATTCATTCTACACCTCATATGTTTGTCTCCTCAACACAAAGGTATAAAAAGGTTATGATCTGAGTTTTAAACCCTTGGGGAGACATGTCATTATTGAAAGCAATTCTATTTATAGACAGTTGTCTTTCAAATGTGCTATAACCGCTGACACAGACAATCTGGGTTTAGGTCATCAAGAGACATCACCCCTGAAATGATTGTTCATAATAGGCAAAAGAGATGCTGTGACATACTGTTAGTTTTTTGAAAAGCTTGAAACAAACATAGGTTGTCATTATTCAAATGGACAGAGACATCATAGTAATATTTTCTGAGCAGAGAAAGTGTATTGGAAAGCAGCGCCCTTCTTGATCAATAGACCATGACAAAGTCTAAATAAATGCAGCAAATTTTGACACCTACAGTTGGAAAAGGTTGATGAAGCACTTGAAGGTAGAAGTTGTCAAAGCAAGTTAAAAGGATAAACCTTCTCATTTCAAAAAGACAAAGCAGTGTCAAATACTTTTCAACAGATTCGGAGTGGATTTTCTGTTTTGAAACTGTCACCAAAGGTGTTAACAGTGGCAAAAAGTGGTCCATAAACCATTGGCATTATTTAAAATGGTGCTTCCATGTTGACAATATCACCTAAGGAATCTAAAATAGCAGAAGTTACCTTTCAAACATACAGTGGTTTGAAAAAGAGGTCCTCCGAAGTCTCACAAATTCATTTCAAAGGAAGTTGGTTTCTCTGCGTCTAAAGGAGTAAGAAGACCGCTGCAAGCCCTCTTAGAATCTCTTGAAACACCAGCAAAACTCCTCTTACTATCTACAGAACCCGAAAGAGGAATTGCGATCGAAAAAACAGAGTTTTGGAGTCAAAAGGTTGTGCGGCGCGCCTGGAGCGAAAATTACAAAGGGCCATAACTATGGCGCGGCGCGCCTGTGCGTGTTGGTCCCGTCGGCCCGACAGTGACCCGACACCACAACCTTGCGCGGCGCTCTCCATTGCAAACGTGTCGCGCACGTTCAAACGGTCCAAATGCCCTCAAAACACCTCTTGAGGTTGCTCAAACGTGCCAACAACGCCACCATCAATTTTCAAGACATTCATGCATCTCCATGCTCTGTTCAAAAACTGTCAAAGTAATGGAAAAAGGGATGAAGTTCATGGTCTAAATCACAGCGTTGATTTTGTTAAGAGGTATGCGTTTGTGTTAAAAACTCAAAAATCACTATATCACTGTTAGCATAGTGTCTGCGTAATAGAATTGGTGCGTCCTGCCGGTATTAGAAACCAAATAACCACGCTCAAAACAAGTGGAAAGGTAGAGCAGTTTTGGAAGGAAGAAACACAGGGTTTTAAAGGGCAAAACAGTGGATTCCTATTGATGATTAAAAACCTCACAAAATGCTCCCAAACAGTTTTAAAAGGAGAGACACGGTCTTAAAACAAATGAAGCAGTGGGCCTATAGCCAAATAGCAGTGATCATGTTATAATGGTTTTGATTTTTTTTCAAAGATCGCCTCTATGTGGTAAACAGGGGCAAAAAAACAGTTTTGTTTCCTTTTACTCCATTTAACAAACCTTAAGTGTGTAAAGCTATAGATCACCACTTGGAGGTATTATCAAAATCTGAGGTAAGAGAAGCAATAGAGGATAAAGAAGGCAGTGTTCGGTTTTCAGTTCAATAGAGCAGAGTCAGTAAAGCTACCATTGCATTCAGAGGTAGGGCAAAGCTAGTATGAAGAGCAGTGGGGTATAGAGAAGGAAATTTTGGTTTGAAGGGGAGTTTTTACTGTTGAAGGCTGCAGGCCTTGCTACTACATCATAAAAACACAATAAGCCCTTTTTCTTTATCTTATACACACAGTAACCTTTGACTGTGTAGATACATTTTGAGGTTGTCTGTGCTTCTGCTATTTGAATCTACTAATGAAATAGCCTACAAGGAAAAGGCAGGGTATCCCCACCACAAAACAAAGGAAATTCACTTTGACTGTTTATCTTTGATTGACTGTGTATTTCATTGTAAACATTGGCTAACTGATATGCAAAAGGTGGAAAGCAGCATTTTGAAGAAACAGAGTCTTACACCAAAAGAAGACATTTCACATTACACCTGGTATCATTTTTGTCTTAAATAAACAAAGGGTCGACAGGCTGAGACAGAGTTTGTGTTTGAAAACACATTTCAAGAACTTTTGAGGCATCTTGGTTTTGCAGAAGCGCCCGGCACGAAAAGAGAAGAAAGGCACATCAGCGCTTGACATTTTGACTTCAGCTTCGGAGCATGTTGCTAAGGACCCTTGAGGGTCATGCACACCAATTTTGGGCCCATTTTGACAACTTTTGGTTTTTTGGTATTTTTGAGTTTTTGGTCAAAAACTCATAAATTCGCCATTTCATTTTGGGGATTCGTCAAAGGAGGAGAATGGTATCATTGGATGCCGTAATTTCATGAGCACACCCTCAGTGATTTTCAGACCATTTGGAGATCATTTGCCCCCTCAAAACGGCGAAAAAGACTCTCTTTTTGCACACTCTGCCTGGTCTATCAGCAGATTGTAATTTTCTGGCTTTTTACACACAGGTGTAGATTTGGAGGACTTCCAGGCATCAAATTGGGGAAATTTCAGTTGCGCCAGAAAGTAGACACTCAGAGCTTTCCAACGAGCTATCATGAGCCTCATTTCGACATCAGGAAGGCTGCCAAATGTTTCCGAAAAGTCAGGGGACCTTTTGCTGATGAAAATTTGAAGTATTTTTGTAATTTTTGAACCTCAAAAATCTGTTTTTTCCAAATGTGCGTTTAACTATTTTTGCACTTGGAAAATGATGCAAAGTCAATTATTTTTCCTTTTTTAGCATTTTTTAGATATTTTGTGAGATATTTTTGTCCCTTGGGCTTTGCAAAGCCTCAAGGACAAGTTTAGATATTTATTTTGAACCAATGGCTAGCTAGTTGCCTTGGTTGGTTTTCCTCCTTCTTGGCCTATATATTCCAAGAGGATTCATTGTAATAGGAAGGCTGAACTTGAGAAGAGAAGCAATATATGGTCTTATGAGCTTTGGAAGAAAATACTTGTGTTATGCTTTTGGATTGCCTCTTGGATGTTCTTGGATGGATGATGAAGGATTGTTGATGGATTCCATGACTTGGTAGAATGGTATAGTGTCTCTTGCTTTGTTGTTGTCTTCTAGTTTTCATTCATGATACATGTTTCTTGTTTGCCATAGATCAGTAGAGAACACATTTGAGATATGCCCATGGAGACACCTCAAATTTCCTGAATCTTCATAACCTTCATGTTTTCTTCTTCCTTAGTTGCATTAAAGAATTCTTAACTGCTCTTTAACAACTTGAGGATATAGTTGCTTGTTTCATTCATAGTTCTATACATGCTAAGGACTTACGGTATGCCCTGCTTACCTATGGCTAGCTATAGTTCCATCTATGAAACTTCTCTTTGATTGATTTGATTATCATTTTGTTTGAACCAAGGAGGCCTAGTTTCGATCTAGCCCTTTGCGTAAAACTATGCAAATCTTGTTGTTCAAAGTGCCCAATAACTTGAAGTACTGTGTTTAGGCGTTCCGGCATAGTGTTTCGAGTTGTTTGTCTTCCTTAAGTGTTTTCCCCAAAGTCTGATAGCCATTTCCCAAAGTTAGAGGGTCTTATACTTCTATGCATGGCTTGAATGTTTATTTCTAAGTATTGATTAGCTTGTAGTTACATTTTGCATGATTAATGGTTTGCCCTACCATGTCTATGTTATCTATCAAACTAGTTACGCTTGAAACTCTTTGTTGTTCACAAACTTGATGTCCATTTACTCCATTTTGCCGTAAGATCCTTTCTACCTTGGATCAAATCGGCCCTTTAACAGCCTTGTATCGTCATCTAATAGCTTTCTTGGCCTTTTGACCCTATAGCCTAGTTAATCTAACATCTTGTTACCTGTTCCATATCTTTGATCAGTTTCATCCCTCACAACTTAAAAAACCAAAACCAAAAAACATACTCCATAACTAGCCTAAAATCAAAACATAATAAACAAACACACAGATATCCCTTACGCATATAGAGAGAGCCCTTTCTGAGTCCAGGAAGGCTAGGTCCTTGGGCTCCAAAGCTTGGTTTGATGTTACACTGTCATTTGGCTTGCCAATCAGCCAAATCACGGGACCCTAACAATGTACAATAAGTCTTGGATTGCAAATTGAAAATCAGATCATAACATTACTTAAAATAGGGTGGAGTTTCATTGTTGAGATTGTATTTGCTTATTAACATTCAAATGTGCTCCAAAAATTCACGAATAGTTACAGTCCCTTCTGAAGTTCTAATTTTGTCAGCACTATCCTAAGCACACTTGTTTTAGCAAGGTAAATGTATAAAATATAATATGTTAAATAATATAAATAAATATAAGTAATAAATAATCATAATCATAATTAATTAAATAGTCATTAGTTAATAAAAAGGCATGTATTAAGGACTTGACCATTCACGGAAGGGCAGTTGCCTCGGTATATAAGTGGGCCCTCATTTGTAACATATGACATACCTTTTTACATTCAACAATTCTTATATAATATATTAATTGTCCTACAATGGATACTTACATATTTCAGATATTTTGAGTATTCCGTTGCGTATACAAACTTTGTTCGTTACATTGGTATCAGAGATCCAGATTGTTCAATCCTCTAGCCACTCAACCACTGAACAGAGTAAGTTTGATACGACCTTTAGCCATCAACTTGTCGTCGCCACTCAAGCGTTTCTCTACACAAGTTTTGGGACATTCTCCATTCTGTCATTAAGCCTTTGGCAATATAAAACAAAAATAAAAAACATAAAAAAATGAGAAAAGAAGAAAAGAAAGTCAAAAACAAGTACATAGAAAAAAGAAAGAGTATATAAATATATAAAAAGAAGGGAAAAGAATTAAAGGAAAAAAAAACTAAAATATAAAAGATCAAAAGTTAAAAAAATTATAAAAAGGCATAGCCGCCAAGCAACAACCGCGGCACCCTTATCCTCAGCCCACAGCACGCAACAACCGCCAAAGTTGTTGTTCACCGTGTTGACGCTTAAATTGTACAGGCACCGCAACAACGGTTAGGACAGATGTTGTCACTCTAGTCCTTGCCCACTTCGTTCTAGTTGTCTCCCAACAACAGGTTATGGGGGGTAGTCTCTATGGCATGAAGTGGAGGAAGCAAGTTGAGAATCAACTTACTTGGGAGACATAGATGAGTGGCCTAGCCACTTTGTTGAAATTAAGCAAGATTATGATTTAATCAAATTTTCTATTTATGAGACCAATGATTTAATGGAGTCACAAATTCTTGCCTCTTACAAATTGGAACCAAATGACCAGATGGACACCCGTTGCTTGAATGATTGGCTAACCTATATAATAAGCAAATCCTCGGACCTATGTGAAATACAGTAATCTTGGTAAATTTTAGTTAGATGTTTTGTCCAAGTATAACCTTCTGCTAACTATTTTGAAGGTGGGCTCCCACTTTGTTGAAATTAAGCAAGATTATGATTTAATCAAATTTTCTATTTATGAGACCAATGATTTAATGGAGTCACAAATTCTTGCCTCTTACAAATTGGAACCAAATGACCAGATGGACACTCGTTGCTTGAAAGATTGGCTAACCTATATAATAAGAAAATCCTCGGACCTATGTGAAATACAGTGATCTTGGTAAATGTTAGTTAAATTTTTTGTCCAAGTATAACCTTCTGCTAACTATTTTGAAGGTGGGCTCCAAGGTAAGTTGTCGGAAGGAGGCCAACAGGGAGCAGGCTAGGGCCTGATTAACGATACCTTATGTTGTGCTCCTATCACATGATGCCTCCAGCGTTGCAGAGATTGTAGCTCTGATGACTACAAGGTCACTGTGTTAACCACCGAAAAGTTGCCGAGGCCCCTCAAGCTAGATAAAAAGGGTTGGCCTATTATCTCTATCAACCTAGCTTATGCTAGGAGGTATGCTAGGAGGTAAACTATTAATGCAAGTCTACATCCTAGAATGTCGGTGCAAGATATCATGAGTGAGATTGCTATCTTGAATTAAGATTGGTTAAGTTACTTGAGTACTTGTGTGAGATTTATCTCAAAAGTATGTTATGAACCCAACTCACAAAATAGAAGAAAAGATAGATCAATGACTTGGAAATAAGCCTCTTCGTGGGGGAAACCTCTTTTACATTACATAAATGAACAATTCTTGGATGATACAAATCACAAAACCTCCTTTCTATATATAGGAGTCCATGGGTCAAAATATAATCCTAGCCGACCTAACAATAATAATGTAAGGACACAATAATAACAATATAGGGACTACAGGGGTACAACAATAACAATAAAGGGGCTACACTAACAACAATAAGGGACTACACTAGTAATATAGGGCCCTAACATGCCCCTTTCCTTCAAAAAAGTGTTGTTGAGTAGTTATGGATGCTTCTACATAAAATTCTCAGCCTCCCATGTGGAATCTTCAGTGGGTAAGTTCTTAGCTGAAATTGATGAATTTCGTAGCTGTCGAGTTCTTGTTTCCGTGACTACTTCAAATTCCAATATGATTTTTCCTTCCTCATCAAGTTTTGGCAATATTGTTTGAACCGGAAGTTTGTCACCTATAACCTTCATTAAGCATGAAACATGGAAAACTTGGTGCACTCGAGAAGATGCGGGAAACTCCAATTTGTATGTCATAGTACCAATCTTTTGCAACACCTTGTAAGGACCATAGTACTTTGGCGATAATATATTATCCTTCTTAACTTGCTTGAGGGACATTTGTTTGTATGGTTGTAACCGTAAAAATACGCAGTCGCCTACATCAAAACTTCTCTTGCTGTGATTTTGATCTGCCTGATGTTTCATTCGATTTTCTTCCAAATTTAGGTTATCCTTTAAGAGTTGGAGAACTTGTTGTTGATGCTCAATGTGATCTTCCACTGCTTGAACCTTAGAATTTTCTCTTAAAAGATTATGTGATGGATGGCGGATGATATCCATAAAGTGCCATAAATGGGGTCATTTTTGTTGTAGTGTGGAACGAAGTGTTATACCACCATTCAGCCAGAGGTAACCAATTGACCCATTGTATTTGTTTATCATATACAAAGCGAAGAAGTTATCCTTCCAAACATTTGCTCACTATCTCAGTTTGCCCATCGGATTGAGGATGATAAGATGAGCTATGAGTTCGTTGAATACCCAAACAAGAAAATAATTTTGTCCAAAAATTTCTAGTGAAAATCAGATCTCTATCGCTTACAATAAGCTTTGGGTTTCCATGTATCTTTTGAATTGTTTCCATAAATGCAATAGCAACTGTACTCGCTTTAAATGGATGAGATAATGCACAAAAGTGTGCATACTTGGTAAGCCTATCATCTACCACCATGATGACACTCTTTCCTTCGGACTTAGGTAAACCTATGATAAAATCCATTGAAACCTCCTCCCAACGTTGATTTGGAATGGATAAAGGCAGTAGCAAACTCAGGGTCTTAATTGTTTCAACTTTATTTTGCTGGCAAACTAAACATTCCGCCACAAACTTTTGAATATCAAATTTAAGGCCATCCCAAAAAAATTATTTCTTCACCCTGTGGTAAGTTTTTAAAATCCCTGAGTGTCCTCCAAAGGGAGAGGTGTGCAATTCCAAAAGAATCTTTTGTTTTAGTTGGGAATTCTTACAAAGATATAAGAGATCTTTGTACCAAGGAATCATTTTTCCAACTAAATGTATCAAATGTATCGGGATCTTGCTGCAACCATTGAATGAGTGTCCTTCTTCGTCATTCTTCCATTCCTCCCTTGCTTCGGTTATCCAATCTGGTTGGATAATAAAAACGGAACAAAGCAATGCTTCCACATCCACATCCTTCTTGAGAGTGCATCTGCAACAACATTTAGCTTCCCTTTTTTGTAGATGATTTCAAAGTCATAACCCAACATCCTTGTGACCCATTTTTGTTGCTCTTCTGAAAATAGTCTTTGTTCCAAAAAGTATTTAAGACTATCATGATCACTTTTTACCTTGAAGTGTCTTCCCATTAGGTAAGGTTGCCATTTCTTTAGTGCATGTAGTATTGCAAAACATTTCCTTCTCATAAATAGCTTTCTGTAAATACTTTCCTTTGATTGGATCGCTTTCAAAAGCAATGGGTCTTTCTTCTTGCATTAAAACAACACCAATTCCATTTCCTCAGGCATCACATTCCACAATAAAGGTTTTTGTGAAGTCTAGCGTAGCTAAGACCAGTGCGTGGCACATTGCCTCATTAAGATCTTCAAAGGCCTTAGTTGTTGAGATTTTGAGGTAGCATCGAGTGTGCCCTAGCCCTGAAATTTTGTGGAGGGGATAAGACACAAGACCTCCAAAACCTAGAAAGCATTTGGAGAAATTTCATCTAGTGTGTGAAATATTAAAATAATTAATTTTTTTAATGAGGACCGTAAGTCTAACTTAGGGAATTAGAATAATTAAAGTGAATTAATTAAACATATGTGATGAAATTTTCTAAGTGACGCAGACTAAGTAGTCTTTTAATCTGAGCCGTTGATAAGAGATTAAATCACGGCCATTGATGTGTCAACGAAAATGTATAAGAGAAAGGCTTGGGGTCAGTTGAAGACACACACAAAGTCTAAGAGATCGAATTCTTCTGATGGAGCAGTGCTCGGATGAAAATTAGATCTGAGTGACTCAAAGTTGCAGTGAGGGGCAGATGCAGTGATTGATCAGGAGGGCCAAGAGTACAGTGCAGAGCAAGGGCAGCAAAGACGTAGTGGAGGCAGCGCAGCCATCAGAGGGTGTGACGCAGTCCCTCGGGAGGGTGACGCAAGCCCATGAAGAGGCAGCACAACATCTCCAAGCAGAAGTCCGAAATTCTGTTGAAAGCAAGGGTTTCTGACCCAACAAGGCTGAAACTGAGATCTGGGAGAAGTTGATCCACGCAAAGCTAGGGTGACGCAGTCCCTCGCCCTAGGCTACATAGGGCTACACAGTTGTTGTGTAGAAGCTACGCAGAGCCCGTTGGGGTTCCACCAGTTGCTCATTTGGATCAACCGGGACTTGCGAGAGTGAGGTACATCTCAGAATTTCTCTCATTGCCGAGATTTTCTCTGTTGAGTCAGCCAAGTTTATGGCACCCTTGATGTACTCAGAAACTGATGCTTAATAATAAACCCTCATATCTGTTGCACCGGTTTTCCCGCATTGCATTTTTCTGGGGACATTTGTCCAAAAAATCTGTGTATCACTTTGTCATATGAACGTGCTATTTAGTAAATGATTTGTATGTGTAGGTTGTTAATTGTATTTACTTCGATGTTAATTCTGAATATCAGATTAATAACTTGTATGTTTAATCAAGTAGGAGAAGTAAATCGAGATTTAACAGTAGGGTTTCTTAGTTGAGAAATTTTCACATAAGTTGCTTCAGGAGTCCATGAAAATGCATCTTTCCTCAATAATGTTGTTAGAGGTGCTGCTATTTTCCCATAATTCTTAACAAACTTGCGATAATACCCTGTTAACCCAAGAAATCCTTGCAACTGTTTTATGGTTCAGGGGACTTTTCATTCCTTAATGGCTTTAATTTTGTTAGGGTCTACCAAACACCCTCCTCAGATACAATATGACCCAAATATTCCACCTCCTATACTCCAAACAAACATTTAGAAGTTTTTGCATATAATTGTTTCTCCTCCAATAGTTTGAGCACCCTGTCAACATGTTGAACGTGATCGTTCCAAGACCTTCTATAGATTAGTATATCATCACAAAATACTAACACAATTTCTAAGGAAGGGTTTGAAAATGGAATTCATCAAACCTTGAAATGTAGAAGGTGCATTGGTAAGGCCAAAAGGCATGACCAAAAATTCATAATGACCCTCATGAGTTTGAAATGCTATATTCGAAATGTCTTCAGTCTTCATTTAATTTGATGATATCTTGAACAGAGATCCAACTTGGTGAAATAAATTGCTCCATGTAATTCATCTTAATTCATCAATCACGGGAATGGGAAATTTATCTTTAATATTGAGCTCCCTATAATCTGGACACGTGCACCATGATCCATCCTTCTTGTGCACCAATACTACTGGAGCAGAAAAAAGAACTTTGGCTAGGTTGAATTATACCAGCCTCTAGCATTTCTGCAGTCATACGTTCAATTTCGCTCTTTTGTACATAAGGATACCTATAAAGCCTGATGTTTGGAGGAACACTTCCTGGAATCAAATGAATAGCATGACCATGATCACGAATAGGTGGGAGTCCTTTGGGAGTTTCAAACACCTTGGAATGATTGTCCAAGACTTTTTCGAGATCTGGAGAAATAGATGATTTTGATGTTGGAACTTCTAGTGAGCATAATTGTGCAATGACCATGTTATCAAATCCTTGCCATCAAACTTCCTCATATCTATCTTTGGAATATGGTGGGTCTTAAATCCAACATTAGAGTCTATGAAATCATGATTAACATTTCTTTTGTTCTCATCATGAGTTTCCTCTACTACCTTTTCGCCTTTAGGAAGCTTTTTTTGTAGCAACTTTGCCAAACCTTCCATGTCTTTCTTCAAATATTCCATGTTGTCTTTTATACCATCCATCATAGCTTCCATGTCATTCCTCAAACCATCCATCTTATCTTCAACACCTTTCTTCAAACCATCCATCTTAGCTTCCACGCCTTTCTTCAAACCATCCATGTTGCTTTCTATACCATTGATCCTAGCTTCCACGCCATCCATCTTAGCTTCCATGCCATTCTTCAAACCATCCATCTTAGCTTCCACGTCTTTCTTCAAAACATCCATCTTAGCATCCACGCCTGTTTTCAAACCATCCATTTAATTTTTTGTTACTCTTTGCGAAAGCAAAATTTGTTGCACTTGTTCTTGTAATTTTGATATATCATGTTGCACTTCTTCCTCTTCATGAGTCATAGTAGAGCCTTTTGAGGGCTTAATGGGTGTTGAATTCTTTTTAAAGGGCATTTTAGAACCCAATACTGATATTTATGCTTCAATATTCCCTTGGAATCACTTCAAACTGATTTTTCAAACAAGAATTATGCAATTTAAAAAAGAAAAATACACACATTTTTCTTGCTTTTGAGGAGCTCAATATTGAAACTAATGTATCTCTGTAATTTTGGATCCCCAAGATTTTATCTTTGATCCTTAGTAGCCCTATGAATGGTCTTTCCAATGCCACAGGTCAGACCTGATTTGGATCCTTCAAGACAAAGTTAAGCCCAATCTCCCACAATGACCTAATTATGGACTGGCTCAATAGAGCGAACTTGTATGGTGTGCCACATGTCACTATTTCCTCATTCAGCTCTGAAATTGATATACAAGAAACTACAGTCTGTGCACTTTCGGCCACTTTTTACAGAATTCCAATCCGATGCTTGGAGAGAGAGAGTTATGACGTTTTTCCCAAGGTCACCACTTTTAGATGAAATTCAGGGGCCTGCAAAAACCCTAACTTCCACAGAGCACATCTCCGAAAATATTGCGAACCAAGATCTCAAATTTTTCCACAACGTTCCCAAGATTTCTTCGCAAATGGGTTTTTTTATAGCTTCTGAACCTTCGTAAAAAAAATGTTATCACGGAAATGCCACGATGACCTGTTTGAAGCAGCGAAACCCTAGAATCCAAAGCTTTGATACCAAATGCTATGAACCCAACTCACAAAATAGAAGAAAAGATAGATCAGCGACATAGAAATAAACCTCTTCGACTTACATAAATGAACAATTCTTGGATGATACAAATGACAAAACCTCCTTTCTAGATATAGGAGTCCATGGGGTCACAATATAATCCTAGAAACCTAACAATAATAATGTAAGGGCACAATAATAACAATATTGGCACTACAGGTGTACAACAATAACAACAAGGGGGCTACACTAACAACAATAAGGGACTACACTAGTAATATAGGGCCCTAACAGAGTACTTAACAATGTTGTGATGCAATCTTAAACAAGATAAGATTCAAGAGATACACTTGTAAACTTCAAGTAACCAATTCTACTCACCAATTAACACAAGATGTTATGCCAAACCATGCAATCAACAAAATTTAGCTAATTTCATATTTATGACAGTTTATATCAGCAATAGATATTAAGAAAATTTCGACTTTGATCAATGCTAAACCAATAATGCTTATATTTGCTCAAGATCACAAAGATATGTCAAATTCGCCAAAACAACTGTTGAAGAATGTAACTAGGTTCAGTCTTCGTAAATTGTACTTGAGTCAATACTTATTGTACTTGTCAAAAGAATAAAGAAAAGAATTTTATATTATTATTGACTTATTAAAGCATGGGTTTCATGCTTGGGTCATATTATTTTAGGTCAAAGTCCCAATTGTGGACTTCTAGGTTTTATTTTGGGTCTATAGGATTATTGCAGATCTAAATTGATCCATACTGGGCTTTTGAATCATGCAAATAGTTCAAGTAGTAAGTAAAATATTATTTATGAAGCCTCCACACCAAGTCAGCCTTAAGGTGATCAAGTCAACCTCAAATCTAGTAATTCGAACCCATCAGAAGGCTATATATATAAGCAGATTGAAATCACTTGGAGACATCTCACTTCAACACAGAAATTCGATCTGAAAGCTGCAACAAGAGAAAATTGCGAAGTGAAGGAGAAGGACTTTCTGTATTCGATTCTGGGCATACTTAAAGAGTTTAAGAAAACCGAAATTTTGGTGCTACTCTCTCTGCATTTCGAGCTATAATTTGGGAGATCGAAGTTTTCAAAGTTTTACTTCAACAGTGGTTGAATTAGTTGTTGCCAAGGTGTTGTTGCCAAGAAAAGAGGAAGTCGAAGTTTGTTTTACTAAATGTTGTTGCTTGGAGAAGTTGTATTGGGCCTAAATCGAAGTCTTTGCAGCTAAATCGAAGTCTCTACCTCAAGATCGAAGTCTCAAGAAGCAAAGTCGAAGTTCCAAGTCATCATAGTGCTGTTATTGTTGTTGTTGCTTCCAGATTCAGGAAGGATCACAAGGAAGGTTGACTTGGTGTGGAGGAAGTCTGGGTCAAGGTCTAGAGTCTCAAGAATCACTATTGAAGGAAGAATTACAGACTGGGTTTTCCCCAAGAGTGGGGTTTTTCCCTGGCTGCTGGCCTACATCTGGTGTCCTTGATCGATGTGTATTTGCTTTGATATTTGCTTGATGAACTAATAAGAAGAAAAATAAGAACATAATAAGAACTAAAGAAGATCAGAAGCAAATAATCAAGAACAAGAAGATCTTTTGGCCTTTCTGATTCTCTAACATGGTATCAGAGCTTTAGTGAAATAACAAGGAAAAAGGCAGTCTCAAGAACTTGATCAAGGAAGTCTTCACTACCTTCAAGAAAGATGTCTAGCATTATCAAGGGAGAGAACAAGCATGAGGGAGCTGCAAATTATAGGTCTTGGAAGAAAAGGATTGACATCATCCTTGAAAAGAACAAGGTCTTAGATTTAGTCAAAAGAAATATGAAAAGGCCTACAAAAGAATCAAGTGATGTCGCTAAGGTGAAGTACAGAGAACTAGAATTAGTAGCTATGGCTTTGATGGTTGAAGGTGAAGCATAAATTCATTATGCAACTAGAATGTTTGCATGTAGATTTTGTGTTGTAGAGTAAATAATTAATTGTATTGATATAATAATATGAATGGTGAATTACATTTCCTCAGACGGTGTGCCTAAATAGGCATTGACTCGTCCGAGAGTTGATTGGTCATGCATTTCAACTTTTCATTTACATAATTAATTCTATTAATGTTAATTACTAAATTAATTAATTAATTATTAATTTATTATTATATTATGAATTATTTATTCATAACATTGCCACCCCCTTCAGAAATGCTCTGTCCTCAAAGCACAACTAGAAGGGTTTTCTCTAGTTGAACAGTGTTGTGTTGTAGAGTAAATAAGTAATTGTATTGATATAATAATATGAATGGTGAATTACATTCCCTCGAACGGTGTGCCTAAATAGGCATTGACTCGTCACAAGAGTTGATTGATCATGCCTTTTGACTTTTCATTTACATAATTAATTCTATTAATGTTAATTACAAAATTAATTAATTTATTATTATATTATGAATTATTTATTCATAACATTGCCACCCCCTTCAGAAATGCTTTGTCCTCAAAGCACAACCAGAAGGGTTTTCTCTAGTTGAACATTGTTGCGATGAAATGGCATCCTTTCGTTGACTCATCTATTCACCACAAGTAATTGTACCTTCCATGGAACTGGGAGTGTTAACACCTTTTAATTTATAATGTCGTCCTTGTCGGTTAAACTCCATGGATTATTTTTAAATGTTTGTAGTATAGCTCCCTAATTGTATTAACCATTCTGCACCTAGAACTACATCCATTTCTTTGAGTGGTAGGGCAAATAGGCCTGTTTGTAGCTCCAGTTCTTGTATTTGGATTGAAACCTTTTGACATTCTCCTATTTCCTTGATTTTCTTTCCAGTAGCGACAGACACAGTTAGGTCCTTGATTGGGCATATACAAAGACCAAGTTGTTTAGCAAGATCAATGTTTATACAATTGTGAATACTACCAGAATCTATAAGTATATTGACATCTTTGTTTTTTATGACTCCCTTGAGCCTTAAGGTTTTAGGACATAGTCTCTTCCTTATGTTTTTTGATGGTGTAGTAAGTTTAATGTTCCTTCTTGGAAATTGGCTCTTCTTTCGAAGATGTGGAGGGATGTATTTTTTAGTTGCTTGTTGTTCTTGATCTCCGAACGAGTTACTATTTTCATCAAGATATTTCCAGTCACATGAGATTGCAGCTACCGACGGCTCCTCAAAATCTGAATCTTCACTGTGTGACAACAATTCCTTAATCATGCTCTAGTACTTCAATTTGTTTTCCATCTACTATTTTATCGCTGCGTAGGGATGCATCTTCACATTTATAATCCAATTTTCTCCACATTTGTGACAATTATTTTTCTTTTTAGTCTTCTTCTCTGACTCGTTACTTAAAGTGTTTGAGTCCTTCTCAACTTCATAGGTATATAACTTTTTGTTCGGGCATCTATGTCCTAATGTCCATTTGTCTCCACAATACCTACATTTGTTAGTTTCTTTTTTTTCCGAGTGTTGTTGTTGGTCTTCATTTTCCCTGAATGATGACATTCTGAGCTTATATTTCCTCACAATAATTATGGTTGTGTGTCTGGCATCTTCAATGGTTTGGGGTTTATATAATTTTAATTCTTCTCGAATGTAATCCTTAAGGCCACAGTCACACATTTTTAACATCTCTTCATCTGAGAATCCTCTTTGCCTTGCCACTAACACTTCCCATTCGTGAGTGTATTCACTCACTGATCCTTTCTATTTGAGGTGAACGAATCTCTCATATACATCTTCCTCTTCCTCGTCGTGAAACCTTTTCAGCAAGGCGTTTTTTAAATTTTGGCAATTGAATGAGCAAGCTACACATTTAGAAGACCACCACAGGAACCAATCATACGCTTCTGCTTATAGGTAGTTGGATGCAGTCATGACCTTTTCTTACTCACCGAGTGGTGGGTTTGCTAAAAAAATGATGTCCATTTTATTTACCCATACGATGGAGCCCTTATGGTCCTTCCCATTATACTTAGGTAATTCGTTTTTTTTTATTTTAAGGTGATTTCTTTTGGGGGACCTGGTATAGTACTGACTTCCTTCAAAGTGTAGTTGCAGTATTCGCAGCTTCATGTTCTTCAAGAACTCATGATCTGGAGAATTTTCGCCTTCCGGAGTCTTGGGACTTTGTGTGGCTGAGGGTGGATTAGTCTTCCCAAAATGCCAGCTCATCATGCTTTTTAAATCTGCAATATCATCGGCCATTTTGTCTTGTTTACTAACTATCTTCTCGACATTATCAAGGCGCTTATTTATCTTATTGAGTTCTTCCTGTATTTATTTTACATCATCGCAATTATTGTTTGCCATTTTGTTTTTCTTTTTCCTTGTAGATAGGGCTAACTTTATAAAACTATAGAAAATGGGTTTTATATAAAAAATTCGCCCTATCAAAATTTAAAACCCCTTAAAATTCACCTTTGGTCTAAAATTCGCCCCTAAAATTTTCCCTGCTTGTAGACCCTATTTTTTTTTGATAAATTAATATATAACTATATTAAAATTAATATATAATATAGTTTATATTAATGAATTTAATTTTTATTTTAATTTTTTTATATATATAATTATATTAATTAAATTATATAATTAAATAAATTAAGTTAATTGTATGGTTCGTAACTATATAAACCTAAGTTGCATGAAACGAGGAAACAGAAACGAGTTTCCAAAACGGGGTACAATACGAAATGTGACCTCCCCAAATTTTGGAAACGGGGGAACGTGATATATATATATATATATATATATATATATATAATTTAGGACATTTAAGAAATGTTATATGAAATCATAAAACATAGATGATAAATTATAATTTATTACATTCAAAGCATAAACTATTACAAGTTACAATACATTTACTCGTGAATGATAATAGACACATAATGAAAATAGCAATATTCGAATATCCAAAACCAACCTTTATTATTTATCAAAATCTCAAAATCAGCCTTCATTATATATATAAGGTTGCAAGTACAATAAAGTCAAAAGACTAATACTCATTATCAGAATCCTCATCAAATATAGCGGTGGATGGTGTAGCTGAAGAATATGTTTGGCCAATTCCACTTCTATGATCCTAGTCCTCAATATTCAAGGCAGCAAGAGAGAGATCATAATCAAGATTTTCTAGATCCACATCCCATTCTTTATAAGGACTATTGCCATATTCTGGACCCCTACGAGATGCAAGACAAAGGTTGGAGTGCACATAAACAAGATCCTTTGCCTTTTGTGAACCCAACCTGTTGCGCTTCACAGAATGAATAAAACCATAGGTGCTCCAATTCCTTTCTGCTGATGAAGAGCTTGCCACTTGTGAAAGGAGGCGAATGGCAAGGTTTTGCAAATGTACACCATTTACACCATTACAAATCAATCACCTAACTAGATTCAAGGTGCTTCTCTCCTCCAAAGATGATATATCTGAATAATCATTTATTCCTGCAGCAAAACTAGCAAATTCTTCCTTCACCTCCCTGTGTAGATGAGCTGGAAAGTTTCTCATAAGGGCTTTTTTCACCCCATTAGCCACCTCTCTATCCTTATGGGGTGCCTTCCTCTTCCCATTGCTTTGAGCAATAACCTCCTCATCATAAAATTTTGGGTTCAAGGCATGTGCTAAAGTGTGCAATGGAGTGTTGAAATTGTTCCACCTATCAACAATGATTTTCTTGATTAATTCAGCAAAATGATCATCTACAAACAAAAGCTATGAAGACTCTTGTGAAATGATTTCCATAGTTTTCTCAACCATGGATTCCATGCCATCATATACATATCCTAAGAAACGTTGGTTAATGTCATCTTTCTGAAGAAGCTCAAATTCAGGGGTTGTGAACATTAGCAAGAAATCTATCTTGCTCCACCAATCCTCATCAAGGCACAATCTACGCATAGTATATCCCCGCTTTGAATCTGCCTGTCTCCACTCAGTCCAAAGTTGACTCACTACCATAGACACTAATGCTTGCCTAACCTCAACAAGGCAGCGCAACATTATGAAGTTTGAGGCATATCTTGTCTAAGCAACTTTTAACAACTCCAATTTGGAGTACTCTCAAAATATAGCTTGAGACTGGTGGTGCTTGGTGATGAATTTAACAATCTCCCTTGCTTCCCCTATGAGATCCTTTATCCATGGGACTTTACTATAGAACTCCTCTAAGATCAGATTCACATTATGGACAATGCAGGGTGTCCAAAAGATGTGGCCATACCTCCCCATCAAACGTGCAGCTTTGCATACTGGTACATTATCCATGATAACTTGCACCACCCTATTAGGACCTATTTTTTCAATAGATTTGATAATAATATCAGCAATGAATTGTGCATCTTTTACCTCTCTTGAGTAGTCTTCTTCCTTTACAAACATTGCTCCTTTTGGTGAAGTGGCAATGATATTTATCGATGGTCTACGCCTTGTATCTATCCATCCATCTGAGACTATGGTAACCCCAGAGCTACTCCATGAAGAACGAATTGGTTATAAGACATCCTCCGCAAGATCCTTCTCATTTTTTAGAAGTTGAGTTCTAACTTTCTCATAGTTGGGCCCCCTGTACCCTTGAGGAGCTTTGTTAACTGCCCTTATCATATCTTGTCAGAAGGAGAGCGAACAACATTGAATGGGATACCACATGCATAGATGCACCTAGCCACTCTAGAATCAGCTTCTTCTCTTACTTGCACATTCACCAATTTAGCAATACTGCTATCTTGAACTGTATCGGATGCCCCTCTAGATGGTGGTTGTTCTAGTTGTTGAGTATCTCTCCTCTTCCTTGTTTCAGCTACAATCCTTGGCTCAATGTTTGTTAGAATTTTAGTAGTAGCTTGACTAAGATCATCATGCCTTCTTTTAATTTCGTCGGCCTGATCTTCTCTCTTTGATATTCCCTCCTCGCCACAAGGTCTGATGTTTTTGTGCAACCTGCAATCCCTTGTCATCCTCCATGCAAAAGATGTGCCTTCACTCTTGGGTAAGAATTACCGCAAAGATTACATCGCCATTCCCATGAACCACCACCTCCACATCTTTGAAGCTTCTCAACATGCCTCCAAAGAGGATAATATTTAGCCCTTAGGTTGGCCTTGGGATTTGAAGTTGAACCTTGGATGAAAGCCATTGTTGCAAAAAAAATTAAAAAAACAAATCTGTAAATAAAAATTGTTTTTTTTAATTTTGGTAGCATAAACCCTCAAAAAATAGAAGAAACAATGGAAAAAAATCAAGAAATTGAATGCTTCTTACCCAAATTAATTTTGTGTAGCTGAAGATACCCCAAAATGTCAGAAAAAAACAAGAGAAATGTGGTTGTAGTTGAGCCAAAAAACAAGAATGTCGTAGCTGGAAACTTCGCACTCCAAATCTGCTTTTGAAATCTCTTTCTCTTGTTGCTGAAATCTCCTTAGCTGACTGGTGAAAACGCCCTAGCTGATGCACTACTCTCTTCCTCTTTTCTCCTTGCTAAAATAGCCCTTCTCCAAGTGAAACGACTTTCTTAATTCATGTGATGAAAGAATGAGGCCAATTGTCTAATTATAAGTTTAGATAGCCATCTAGAAGCATCCAAAAAACACTTTAAACAATTAAAAAAATATTAAAACGCATGCAAACCCAAAAAAATAAAAATAAAAACACAACTTAAGTCGCTTTAAGTGGAAGGAAACATGGTCGTATGGCCTGGAAATGCATTTCCAGGTCGTACGATACACAGAAACGTGTTTCCGTTTCTTGCGTGAAACGGGGGTGGGACCCACATTTCCTGCAACATAGATATAAACTATATAATTAAGTGATGGGTCACAATGTTTAACTAATGGATCGTGACTCGTCAGCAAAGTCACAACGTTGACTAACTTGACCACGGGCGTGTTAAACGTTGTAGGCGTTATAGTCAACGAATCATGCAGAGTGGGAGCACACGGCCAAGGGTCAGACGCGATAGATGGATGACGGCATGGAAAATGGCAGATGATAGCAGGTGAAGGTATGACGAACGCGGAGGATGCAGGGACAGTTCAAGTGAGAAAATTGTGAGGCGAAGCGATGTGAGGTTTAACATATCGATGGCACAGGGGGGGCGGTGGTGGAATAATGCAGCGGTAGGGGAATGGTGTGGGGGGAGCATGAACGGAGACCACGGGCGCGTCTTGGCAACATGGACCAGGCAACAGAGATTTGACCAGGCAACAAGTTGGCTCTGATACCACAGAGGCATAAATTCATTACGCAACTGGAATGTTTGTATGTATATTTTGAGTGGTATAATATGAACAATGAATTACATTCCATCGAACAGTGTGCCTAGATAGGCATTGACTGGTCACGAGGGTTGATTGGTTATTTCTTTTGACCTTTCATTTACATAATTAACTCCATTAATGTTAATTACTAATATAATTAATTTATTATTAATTTATTATTACATTATGAATTATTTATTCATAACGGAAGGCATAAAGGACAATCTTGTCCCCTTCATAGAAAATATTGATCATGCTCAGGAAATGTATGAGGCTTTGTCAAAACTATTCACCATCAAGAACATTGGATAAGTGGCAAGCCTGAAGAAAGAACTAAGAACTTCTAAGATGACCAAGGACAATAATGTTTCCTCTTTCTTTGAGAAGATAGCAAGGATAAGAGATGAGCTTCTTGCCATTGATGAAATAGTGCCAGATAAAGAACTATTGATTATAGCCATTATGGGACTACCACCTACTTGGGGTTCCTTTGCTTCAACTCTCAACAATTGGAAAGAAGCACCCACCTTTGAGGAGCTAAGGACATCATGCAATCAAGAAGAATTAACAGTCTCCATGGTAACCAACAATGAAGAAGTTTCAAATGCTTATGTTGCTCATCATAAAGGAACATTCAAGAAGACACCAAAAAAGAAAGTTGATATGTCAAAGATTGAGTGTTATCATTGGCACAAGATGAGACACTATAGGAGTGATTTCCCTGACAACCCTAGGAGCAAGAAAAGAGATAGAGATCATGCTAACATGACTAAAGAAAAATCATCCCCCAAGAAAGCAAATCTTGGAGATGACTCAAGGGACTTGCACTACTGAGCCCCTTCTCTCTCTTATATTTCATTTGTATAGTTTATGTAGCATAGGTTTAACACCTTCTTGGAAATGTATTTCTTTGTTTTATAAGTTTTAGGTTTTCCCTCAAGCTTGGGAGGGAGCCCGCAACAACTCCTCAAGATAAGTATCTCATTCCCTCTATTTGTCTTCATGTACTTGTTTAAGCTTTTGATTATATTAAATACTAATCACTTGTCTACTTCTATTCCTTGTCAAAGAATAAATCTGTTGGATGTTCAAGAATCATGGAGGAGGCCTCAAGGGCATCCAATGCCCGAAGCTCGCAAAGGCCTACGAGGTGTCATCTAGAGTGGAACTGTGTCTGATGTTTTTATAGGAGTTTGGTTTTTCAGATGTAATGAATAAATTAATGTAAATAATGATTAATTAGTTAAATTAGTAATTAGGTTGAAAGGCCATGTCTAATGAGACATGACCTTTCGTGAAGAGGCACCTACGTAGGTATAAGCAGTAGGATCGATTTGGCTCATTCAATCATATATCTCATTCATCACACTTAATACAATATTTACATCTCCTCACGGATATCTTTTGTATTCAAGTTTTCTCGGAGTATTTAACTTGAGAAGGAACTTTCTTGTTTGCTTCATTTGGTATCAAAGCAAGCCGATCTTCCTCGTCGCTCATCGGCCGTACGTAGCTACGCTCCTCGGCACGTGAGCATAGATCGATTTGTAACATTCAATCATCTATCTCATTCATCACACTTTCTAATACAATATTTATATCCTCAATGGATATCTTTGTATTCCAAGTTTTCTGGAGTATTTAACTTGAGAAGGAACTTTGTTTGCTTCATTTGGTATCAAAGCAGTTCGATCTTCTGGCCACTCATCGCTGCACAGAGCTACGCTCCTCGGTCTAGGCCTTTGGCCATCAAAAATTCGTCAACATTGTTGTCGTCGAAGCGTTTCGCTACCAGTCTTGGAGTTTCTCCATTTTCACCAATAGGCCTTTGGCCAAAATTAAAAATTTGAAGAAAAAAAAAAGGGAAATTTTTGAAAAAAAAAAGCAAAAGCAATATATTTAGTCAAAAAAATATATATATATATATATATATATAAGAGATATATATAAAGTAGTACATATACGTACATATCAAGACAATTTAAAAATAAAAAGAAAAAAGAAAGAAGGAAGAGTAGATAAGGTTATTTTGATTATTCTTTAAGTGGTTTACAAGCTCGTGGTTTTAGAAGCCCATGGTAATTGCCCTTGGTATTTGCAAGGTAAAATAAGAACAATAGGAATAAAAAATCTCTGTGTGAATGGTAAGTTTACTTTTACGTGGAGAACATTAACTGAGTCAAATACAAATAAGTGGACATATATTTTATAGGTGAATATATGTGAATAGCCACGTTTCACTAGGGTTGTAACCTTGCAACAAAAAGAAAAGAGTTAAAAAAAATCAGTTGTTAAAAAAATATATATATATATTATGAAAGTCAAACATCTTCTTAGTAATTATAGAAGATTTCATAAAAAGAAATCAAGGAAGTAATTTTCAAAAAAATCGGAAGGAAAAATATTATTAAGGATTTCTTAAAATATTAAGGAACCATTATTAAAACTCAAAGGTATATAAAAGGAAAAAGAGGTTCTCATATCTATCGATTTTACTCGAAAGAATAATTATGTTAGTACTAAATGTGCTAACCAATTAGTGATCCTTGAATCAAATATAACCGAAGAAAATTCATTTAACGCAAATGACAAACAATACAACATAGAGAATTTACACTCAAGTATTGGGGAGTACTCCCTTGTCTCACAATTCACTGTTAAAACCTTATTTTCCAATAATAGTGATAAATTTCTGGGTCGCTCTGGATGGAATCACTAGGGTCATTCATCCTTAATACAAAAAAGAAGTTTTTGACATTTTCTTACAAAAAGAAAAACATAACGTTACAAGATGTCATGGTGAAGCCGAATTCACTAACATAGGAAGACATATTAGATATCACAAGAGTAGTTCTTCCAGAAAGTAAAAAAGTGATACAATATTTGCAAAGAGAAGTTGACGAAATCACAACTAACAAGAATGAAGAAGTTGCTCACCTCAAGGACCACAATGATAAATTACTAACACAAATTAAGAAGCTAAAGAAAGACAAAAAGTCGTTGGAAAACAAGGTGCAACAACTTGTCAAAAATGAAGCATCGAAATCTTCAAATATAGAAGTTCAAGTTGAAGAAAAATCGAACGTTGATCCAGTAAATGTCTCAATTGAAGAAGACAACAAGCAAGTTGCAGAAGAAACAAACTTAGATGCTAGACAAACGAAGAACATTCTATGTGAAGATTCTGTAACCATCTCCATAACATCCTCGCCAGGCGAAAATCAAAGAGGTCAAACCAAAATAGTTCCCTATCGACATCCAAATCATGGGAGCAGACAACTCAACCAAGCTATGTATTCAGAACAAAAACAAGTTGATATTCCGAAGAATACTAACGAATTGTCACAAGTTGCCAGTCACTATAAGATTCCACAGAAGATTGATTTAGGATGCTCCAATCCATTCTCCGTGCAACAGTTTTGTTTGTCACTTAGAAGATCATATCGACTTGTGTCAACCAGGATGACTACCCTGAGAAGAGAATACATGTGTAGCAGAGACAAGAATAAAGGTCTTTTCATCAACAAGCTTTGAGGACAAAATTTTTGAGGAGGAAGGCAATGTAATGAATAAATTAATGTAAATAATGATTAATTAGTTAAATTAGTAATTAGGTTGAAAGGCCATGTATGATGAGACATGACCTTTCATGAAGAGGCACCTGCGTAGGTATATAAGCAAGACTCATTTGTAACATTTAATCGGAAATTTTTTGGGCAATTTTTTGGATTTGAAAAAATCACCAAAAATTGCGATTTTTTTGGTAAAAATCATGGGCCCATCAACAGCAACCCAATAAGTTCAAAAATCAATTTTTTTTGTCATTTTTGCAGACAGAGGGCAAGAAAGAGAGCTAAGGAGGAGGAGAAGTCATCTTGAGAGGACACAATCCACCTAATGAATGGCCCAGATTGACTAGAAATTACTATACTTTTACAAGGCAATTTTACATCTATTTTTAGCTTCGGGGGCGCTGCCCCCCCCCCCCTGAACCCTCCAGGCAACGTTTAATTACGAGCGGCATTGCCGCCCCATTAAGGTACAGGGGTCCAACGTTGTGATACAAAATAAACAAGATAATCAAGCTCCACACCCAACAAAGAGGCCTATCATGGAGTCAGCCCCTGATTGGATAGAGCAGGAGATAATGGACAGGGAGGAGGAGGAGGAGCAACAGCAAGAGGAGGAGGTGACACCACCTACCCCTACTATCGGTAGAGGACGTGGTCTGCCTCCTTTAGGTCCTGGTGCTTTAGGTTCTGGTGCTTCAGGTTCTAGAGCACAAAAGAGTCCATTGCCAACCCCGCCAACTTCTTTGTCTAGAAGAAAAGCTGTTACATTTTCTCGCAAGAGGGGCAGAGGAAATCAGTAGTATAGGTTATTTGGTGCATTCCTTTGTAGATAACATTATGACTCATGAGTGAGATACATTATTATATTTTTTGTTGATATTTTGAGGTTGAGTTGAGACTCGGGACTTAGTATTCAGGACATGATTCACTATTATGTGTGATGTAGCACTAGACATGATATTACACATCTTATATATTAGTTTTTTTTTCATATTTATGTGTCAATGCATTTATTTTATGTTGTGGGTGCTTTAGATATTAAAAAAATGAATATTTTTGTATGTGTCGATTTTTTCCCGATTTTTACCGATTTTTTCCCAATTTTTACGATTTTTTCCCCTCGCCGATTTAATCTCGATCGCGATTTTCAAAACATTGCATTCATCACATTTTCTAATACAATATTTATATCCTTAATGGATATCTTTGTATTCCAAGTTTTCTGGAGTATTTAACTTGAGAAGGAACTTTGTTCGCATCATTAGATGTTCTTGTTTGTTGTGTATTATCATGCATGAAATAAATGAAATGGTTAGGAAGATTTTGAGAACTAAGAGTTGGGGATGCTCGTATAGCTAGTGTTATCTGATGCTGAGTCGCTCTTGGATCAGTAAGTGCACGCTGGATAAGTTTCTCCGATGGACCCGCTCCCCCTGAGCAGTGAACAGTGAGTTGCTTGGTGCATTATCACACTAGGCGTTGTCTGGAGTATTGTACCGATCCGACTCGATGACCAGTGATTTGTCTATTGGTTGGATGCCTTTTCAATCTGAAGAAATAAATAAGGCAGCAGCCCCCTTTCTATGAGAGATTCTCTTTCTCCTTACCCGGTTCAGGGTAGATCCGGGCCACCCATCTGCCCCGAAGAGAAGAAAATGGCATTAATATCAATAGAAGGGCCTTCCGATCTTCATATTCATAGAAATAGAAGAGCCTCAATTAGTAATTTCCTAAGAATCCCAATTAGTCGGGGGGTTTATGTTCTCTTACCCCTGGCTTCGCACCGCATTAGAGGGTGGGTGGGATCGGTAGCAGTCCTACATTCAGTGAAGCATTCCAGAGCTAGTGCAAGGCATCCAATGCTCAGAGCTCACAAAGGCCTACGAGGCCAACGCGCTCCTTCCCACTTCAACTCAAGAATTCGAGTTTATACAATCCCCTAGATCCTCCAATAGAATGCCAAAAGAAGGCTTGTTGTTTGTCTGAGCTTCCAATTACTGAGATTTGTATGTCGTATTATTTTAGCTTTTAGTATGTCATTTATACGTCATTTTGGTGCTCTTTCTGGTTCCTGGATGCAGTATTTTCATGAGTTTTGGAGGGTCGCTCAGTGTGTACCTCTGCAGGGGAGTAGGGGGGGAATTACTTGACTAATGTTCATTTTCACCCTTCTTTGACTGGTGTTCTTTCTCACCACCATCTTTCCCTTCTTCCCATATCTCTCCCCATATTGTTTCATTTCAAGGCCTCTTTCTTCATCTTTATTAGACTTCGCTGGTTGTTTTTCCCCTCTGCTTATCCTTCGCAGGCCACACCCCCCTTCCTCTCATGTACTCTCCTCTCTCATTCTTCCAGTTCTTCACCTCCCAATGACTTCACCGGTACTACAAAGTTTCATTTGTGTTACACATTTCACATGAACTTCCATCTGTCGTGTCGACTTTCACTCAAGCTTTCATCTGTGTTTCTATATACTCCGTAATTGGTCCTAAGAATCTAGGGTTTGAAAACAAACCTTAGTCAAAGTTTGAAAGATCTAGGATGATGATTAAAAAGTCTAGGGTCTATAACTAAATCCTAGTAATGATTAAATTCTCTAGTATGTATGTTGATTTGAATCTATATAATGTGTGTTGAGAATTCATAGATGGAAAATCTAGGGTTTACATCGAATCCTAGTGGAATTCACTTATGATTTGTTTCTTGAATTCTAGGATTTACATTAAACCATAGTAGAAGCTCTTCATGATATGTTTTGATAATTGATTTGAAATCTAAGGTATGTAACTAACTCCGGTGAAAGTTGATCATGACAATGTCTGAGTTGTGATTAATCTTGATTGGCCCTTTTATGAAATCTAGGACTTGTATGAATCCCTAGTGGAAAGTCTAACATATGAATTCTAAATATTGTTAGATATCTTGTAGATCTATATTGGTTCTAGGGTTTACTAAATGTTGAAGCTAGGTATATTATACCTTTGAAATAAATATTGAAACCCTAGATAGAATGAAAGACATTGTGAAGTAGTCTAAGGTTTATGATAAATGTCCCTAGCAAAAATGTTCAAGAGTATATGTCTCCTGTCTGGGTATCTCATATATATAAAGTTGAAAACTCTTTCATAATTTTGATATGGCTAGCTTTATGCTTTTATAGTTTTGGTTGTACTTGCTATCTAAAGTTGTGCAGGTACATCATGAAGATGAGAAGCTAATAAGTATCTCCAACACCTAAAGAAGAAGTTAAATCTCCCTACATTAAGAAGGGAACATAATAGAAGTTGATCTCCCTAGATTAAGAGGGATCTTGGATAAAAGAAGAAATGATTATGGTTCTCTACCTCATGTATCATGCACTAGACCAAGACTAACAGTCGTAAGTTTTAGTGAAGACCATGAGTAAGAATCATAGTCATGATTGGAGAATGCTTTGGTACTGCTATAAGAAGGAAAGCAGGATCCGATAGAATGATATGTTTCCAAATGTAAAGTAGGAAGAGGAATCTTCTCTTGAATGATTCTATTGATAGTCCTACTAGAATTAGTTTAAGGGCAACATCGAAACCCCAAAATTTGTTTTAATTATGCATTTGTAATCATAGGTGAATCTCTCGAAGGATTTGAAAGCATATTGGTTACCAATCAGTTTGATTGGGAGAGATTGGTTGTCCTAGATCTGCTAGATCAAGGTGTGTTGAGGCTTTGTGAGTGAAGCATTGCCTGGAAAGAGATCGGATCGAAACATTGTGTTGATGTCTGGTTGGGAAGGTGGCATTGGGTGGATGTGCACCTAGTTCCCTAGGTTGATGGTAAGTAAGCCTGATGGTACCTATAGAGGTTGA
Source organism: Pinus albicaulis (assembly GCA_034641835.2). NCBI lineage: Eukaryota > Viridiplantae > Streptophyta > Pinopsida > Pinales > Pinaceae > Pinus > Pinus albicaulis. The sequence continues at coordinate 1,584,459,753 of CM076570.1, forward strand.
AAGCTTTAGTCCATCTTAGTCCCACTTGGATGGATTGCTCTGGACATGAATCTAGTACAATGCATTGTGGTGACTAAACTGTTGAGAGAACAATGGATAGAGTTCCCTGATCAGGAATCTAGTCCATGACATTTAAGTGTCTAAAGATTCTTCATAGTTCGTATAGTTGAGATCTACCTTGTACTATTGAGTTATGAATACCTCCCTACTTAAGAGGAGTGTTGAAGAATGAAACTAGGTTCGATCTTCATAAATTGTACATGAGTCAATACTTATTGTACTTATGGGTTTCATGCTTGAGTCATATTTATTTTAGGTCAAAGTCTCAATTGTGGACTTCTAGTTTTTATTCTAAGTCTATAGGATTATCGCAGATTTACATTGATCCATATTGGGCTTTTGAATCATGCAAATAGGTCAAGTATTGAGTAAAATATGATTTATGAAGCCATCACAGAAATTCAGCCTTAAGTTGATCAAGTTGGTCTCAAATCCAATAATTCGAACCCATCATAAGACTATATATATAGGCAAATCGAATTCACTTTGGAGACATCTCACTGCAATACAGAAATTCAATCGGGAAGTTGCAACAAGAGAAAATTGCGAAGTGGAGGAGGACTTTCTGTATTCGGTTCTGGGCATACTTAAAGAGTTGAAGAAAATCGAAATTTTGGTGCTACTCTCTCTGCATTTCGAGCTATAGTTTGGGAGATCGAAGTTCTCAAAGTTTTAGCGGTTGCCAAGGTGTTGCTGCCAAGAAAAGAGGAAGTCGAAGTTTGTTTTACTGAATGTTGTTGCTTGGAGGAGTTGTATTGGACCTAAATCGAAGTCTTTGAAGCTAAATCGAAGTCTCTACCTCAAGGTCGAAGTCTCAAGAGGCAAGGTCGAAGTTCCAAGTCATCATAGTGCTCTTATTGTTGCTACTATTGCCAGATTCAGGAAGGATCACAAGGAAGGCCGACTTGGCATGGAGGAAGTCCGGGTCAAGGTCTAGAGTCTCAAAAATCACTATTGAAGGAAGAATTACTGACTGGGTTTTCCCCAAGAGTGAGGTGTTTCCTCGGCTACTGGCCTACATCTGGTGTTCTTGATCTATGTGTATTTGCTTTTATATTTGCTTGATGAACTAATAAGAAGAAAGATAAGAAGAACATAATAAGAACTAAAGAAGATCACAAGTAAATAATCAAGAACAAGAGGATCTTTCTGCCTTTCTAATTATCTAACAACAACTTGATTTACTTAAAACATGTATGTTAGCTTTTCTAAGATGTATTATGCAGCAAAATTTCAAATCTGAAATACAAATTGCAGCAGTAAGTTAACCCACAGATCAGCAAATAGTGAGATTGGCACCAATGCCCAAAATTGCCTAAAAATAGTAAAAATTGCCAAACTTGAGAAAATTCGATTTTTAGGGTTTTTAGGGCTTAAGTAATAAAATTTCAGATCTGATATGTTAACTTCTGCAGTGAAACAATCACAGATCAGCAAGATAAAATTTTCCAGAAATAGATAACCAACATTTCAAAAAATGGCAAAATTGCACTAAAATCTGAAAATTCCAATTTTAGGGCTTTAGGAGAGTTTGCTTAAGCAATTTTCAAAACTGATAAGTTTATGACAGCAGTGAATTAATGACAGATCAGCAAATTAAAAATATTGAATATGGCCCCCACAATGTCTACAAATAGAGAGTTTTGTCGAAAAAACAGAAAATCTAGATATTTTAGACCTTAGTTCGGAGGTGATTCATAAATGCTCAAATCTTATTTTTTACAGTTATGCAGAAATTTTCAGCAAGCTAAAATATTAGATCTAGGTCAATCTAGAAATGCCCAAGGGGCCAAAAATTGTGAAAATGAAAATTTTGCAATTTTGAAGAGTTTTGACCATATAGAATTTGATTTTAGAGCCTAATTATTCATGCTTTGTTTGTTGTAATAAAATTGCAGAAATAAGGTTTTGAAATTCGTTGAAACTTTGGGATGATGTTACTGCTTGCTAGATATGAATTTTGAGACATCATTATTGCAAATCCACCAAGTATTCAGCCATAAAACTTCATATTAGGATTTTAGGTCAAATATGGGGCAAAAGAGGCCTAGAAATGGGAATGAAGGTCACAAGAGTAGAATTTGCAAGGATAAAAGGGCTAGAAGGATAGATCGGGCCACAAGGAGGAGGGATATAGCCTCAAAAGGCCAACGCTTTGCCTACTGAGGCTAGCGTTGGGAAAAAAAAGTGTTCTAGGGGCTAAGACAAGGCTTAAGGCCTAGGGCTTAGGGCCTAGAGGCTCCACAAGGGAGCTGCAAGCCCATAAAGGATTGCAAAGGAGGAGGGAGAGCCGAGGGAGGAGGCTGAGAGGAGAGGGCAAGGCCTAGAGAGGCCCTAAATGAAGACGCAGAAGGCAAGGAACCCTGATGCAGGGAGACATTGGGCCTAGGCAAGGTAGATCCGAGGCTAAAAACCCTTAAACTCTGAAACCCTTGCTCTGAAAAAAAATTATGCCTCATCTCCTTTGATTTTCCAAAATTTTATAGTGGGAAACCTGCAAAAAAATTCAAGAGACTAGATCTTACCACCAAGGGCCTAATATAGCTCCTCCTCCACTTGACTCCTTAATCCAACCTACAAAAATGAAAATAGAAGCACCCAAACCCCAATATATACAAAAATAGATCTAAAACCCCAACCTAAGTTAAAAATATAAATTACGATTTAGATTTACAAAATATACATGGGTCTCTTAAAATGAATTTTGAGAAAACAATTTTATAATATTTTTTAACTTGAAAGAATGGCTAAAACACTTCAGAAAAATTGGTGATTAGTATAGCCCAAGCAAAGATTAAATCCAACACATAAAAACTAGACATCCAAGCAAAGTAACCCTTGCCCGCAGTCTATGAACTTGGAGACCAAGGATTGAGTACCTGCAAACACTATGTATTATCCAAAATAATAATCATAAAGCACCACATAGGAATCTCGTATTTAATACATACCACAAATCAATGAACAAGAACACCTTGAGTTGCACCCCAAAGTCTTTTATTATGGTAGGAAAGATAGTTCCCAGTGGGACAATAGTTTACACAATGCTTCAACATCAATTCTAGCCAGAGATCAAGTTTTTCTTATTTCTATCATTGCTAGAGAATCAAACACCCCAAAGTCTTTTATTATGGTAGAAAAGATAGTTCCCAGTGGGACAATAGTTTACACAATGCTTCAACAGCAATTCTAGCCAAAGATCAAGTTTTTCTTATTTCTATCATTGCTAGAGAATCAAATGACTTTCTAATTAATAGATAAATCCTCCAAGTGGAAAAAAGAACGGCTAGTTTCTTTGATCCTTGTCAAAATAATCTTGGTCGTTGATAAATACTTCAATATCTTTTAATCTTGGCTCTTGATTTTTATTTTTGAGGGAATTCTGTAATTACCATTTAACTCCACATTAATTAGCTCAAAATTAGTTTTTTTGGGTCAATTTCCTCAAAATTTTGACTTTGACTTAACCACCAAGGCCCAAGGGTCCAAATTTTCTTGAAATATACAAATATTCCCTTGGTGTACCTTTAAAAATTGATTCTTTTAAGACGCACGAATTTTTCCACTTGGAAAATTAATTTTCCTAAGACACCAATTAATTAATTTTTTGGCTTAGGATTTTATTTTATTTTGCCGGAAAAATTAATTAATTTACACATGAGGAGATTTAATTATTTTTCCAACCCTCATTTACATAAGATTTTACATTTTACACCCATGAAAGAAAAACATATGTTTGTATAGACCCTCAATACACATAACCCATCTGTGACATATTATGATCTAGTAGACCAAGTGATTTATAATAAAATAATTAAGCCACCTAGCTTAAAGTATTCCCAAACCACTTTTACATCAGACTCCACTAACACACTAAGTCTCATCTAAGATCTTGGTAATAAATTTCACTCTAGCTTTGGGGTTATAAACTGGAAGGGAAAAACTCCTTTGATTAGCCATGTTTAGAAACACAGGTAATCAGTGAGATTAAAAAATCTCCTAGGATGAAATTCGTCGCCAAAATCGTAGACTTACCTACGTTGTTCCATGGACTTAAGGTCTTACTAGGATCATTTACATCATATAGCTTGCAGAATGTGTGACTATGAACGAACAAAGTTCGTTCTTCAAGTTAAATACTCCAAAAGACTTGGAATATGAATATATCCATTGAGGATATAGATATCATTATATATAAAATGTATGAAGAATGATGATACAATTGAGAGTGAGGGGTTTGCTTATATACGAGGCAGACGCCTCTTCATGGAAGGACATATCCCATTTAGATATGCCTCTTCATTAATAACTATTAGCTAATTAATCGTCCGTGAAGCGGAGGTTTGACGGTGGAGGGAGAAGGTTTTCATCCCATCCACCAAGGTTCAAATCTCCGTGGAGACATATGCCTGTTGTGTCTTGGCTAGAAGAGTAGGCGACCCCATAGTGGACGTCTCGGCTCTTGTTGAGGCATAAGTTAATTGCTATTGTGTGCGGCTTGCAGGTTGTTGCACCTAGCCTAGGTTTATAGTGGCAGTCAGTTGGATTTCAACCCGGGCCTTGCTCAGGCAACTCTCACCAGTTACCGATTGTCCTAGATCTTAAAAAAAAAAAAAAAACTATTAGCTAATTAATCATTATTTATAGTTTTTATTGTTTACATTATTTATATTATTTTATTCATAACAACATGACACAGGTTGTTGATATGTGATCTGATATGTTGAAAAAAAAGGTTGGCACTTCAGCTTCCTTGGAACTCTGACATTTTGAGTGCAAGACACTGCATTGGGGTCGTCACTGCGCACTACATTAGAATCGTCACCATTGCCCTCCATCATTGACCGTCGCTGCAAAAATCCGTTGCCACTGCAAATTTCTCTCACTACACGCCACATCGTTGGGCCACCATACACAACCCTACATTCTAGTCAATTGTTGCACCTGTCGTGCACAATCTACAATCTACAACCGTTGTCATTTAACTGTGGGACTTTTCCCTGGATGTCCGCCTACATCCGGTGTCCTTGACCTTTGTGCTATTGTTTTGGTAATTGCTCCATGAACTAAGATAAAAGAAAATCATAGGAAAGTTAATAAGAATACAAGAATATCACAAGTAATTATCAAGTATAAGAAAATTTTTATGCCTTTCTGATTTTCTAACACTGCTAGATTGTGTGGCAACAAGTCGCACAAGAATAAGAGAGGTTTCTCAGTGAGTGTGTTGTCTCTGAAGAAAGGGCAGCAAGGAGATCCAGATCATCCAAGGAGGGTTGATAAGATGAGGTCCAGTGTTGTATATAATTCCTCAATTGGGCAATTTTCCTAGGAAATGATTCCAAGTAAGTTAAAAACTTAATGAATAACTAAGATTGGGTAGAATATTTGTGATCAAGAATGTGATAATTTGGCAGCTCAGGGACAAATTCCCTCCATTGGGCAGCCTTCCGCATCAAGAAATACCCCTCCTTACCCTTGGAAGAATTTGATATAATCAAGGAAAATATAATTTTTAATGTGAAACCCACATGTGCACAAAAGTTCAAGTCGGCCTAGGCAAGTTAATTCAACCTCCTAAGACTCATATAAGTAGACCTTATGTCACATCACTTTGGAGCATAGTTTTAAAAACTTGAATAGATGACCAGATCGGTCCACCTAATAAACCATGTTTCAAACCGTAACTAATCAAACCGGGATTGGTGAGATCTCAATGGACCAGTTTTTAAAAAACACATGAAATAATTAATTTTTAAAGAAGAAAAACTATTTTTAAGAATTAAAATCATGATTCCAAACCAATAGACACAAACTATGCAACGTTTGAGCATAGATATACCATGTAAAGGTGAATATATCAAAATGGCACCAAGTGCAATACATAACAGCAACAAAATATATAATCAATGAGGCTCTAAATGGCCTCTAGAGTCCAAAAACAAAGCCTACAAGCTATGGGGCCACTAGCCTACTACAAGTGTAACGAATATAATTTGTATAAAATAGAATAAATACAAATAAATGTAATTACTAAATAATCAAATAGTAATTATGTTAAGTAGTCATTAATTAGCTGAAAAGGCATGTCTTTTAGACATGCCCTTTCGTGAAAAAGTACCTGCTTAGGTATAAAAGTGGGACCTCATTGTAATCATTCAGTCGTCTTATATCATATCATATTAATAAATATTTATTATTATAAATAACTCTCGTGTATTTTTATAATTAGAGTTGTTTTTGCTATTAAGTCTACAAATCTACAAATCTTGCTGCTACAGTAACCAAATCTACGAATTCCGCTGCTGCAGTGGTATCAGAGCCATATTGAGGACAAGTTGAAGCAATGGCACATAACATTGTTTTACAAGCCTACAAATGTAGTTTACAAGCCTATGGACATAGGCTACCACACTATGTGTCATTACGAGAAGATCCCAAAAATAAATTGAGCAGATTAGAAAAATTCAACAAAAGCTTCAGCAATTAGAGAATTCATGTGCAGAAGTTACAAACGGTTATAAAAAAATTTTTGCAGGTCTTAAAAAAAATTCTGCAGTAATCCATAATAAAGAAGATGAAAAATGTTGTAATAATGAGAAGACAGTTAGTTATGCCAAGGGAAAATCAAGTAGAACATCCATGGAAAAGTCAACCAAATACATTCCCCCACCAATGCGTAATAAAAGAAAACAACCAACTAATATTGAAAGTAAAGAAGAAGGGAAGTGTTGGAAATGTGGAGACACATATTTCACAGGACATAAATGTGCCTTTTATACAAGAAATATAATTGCCCGCAACAGATCCAGAGTTGTTCTGAACCAAAAACTTTATAACTGTGAAGCAGATCAAGGTTCTTTAGAAAATGAACTGGGTCCAATCAAACATGAGATGAAGGAAAGTAGCATTGATGATCGTTCTAACAGGAATGTGGGTTCGATCCAACTTGACATGAAAGCAGCTCATAATGAAGAGTTGGTAAAAGCATCTACTACATTTCAGTCTACAGTCTCTAGATCTGTTACAGAAGTTGCTAACCTGGAAGAGGATTTAATGAGACTGGATAAGATAGAGGTTAATGAAGAAAAATTAGAGAAAGCAGTGTTTTCTGCCTCTAGTCCTGCATACTATGCTGCTAACCAAGATGGTTGCTCCACTGGACTTTTCAATAACTGCACTCCTGACATTTCTTCTTCGCCTGATATAACAGCGACTCAATTTGAGCAGCATGCAGCAGAGAGTTCTTTTGAACGTTTGGTAAGACAGATAAAATCATTTAAGCCATTTACCTTCAGAATGGCTGTAAAAGACATTGCAACAGCAATTGGGGAAGATAAATTTTGCAAGGTTGATGACATCCCTTCTATAGAGCAAGAAAGATGGTTACAAAAGGACTGCAGATTTGCTAATGCACCAGAGGAATCTCACTGCAGAGATAAGGATATATTAGAGAATGTACAAGGAGTCTCAGTTGTTTTTGCTGCTGAGATTTCATTTCACGTTGCTGCTGCCATATCCAAGAAACAAAAAATTGTTGATCAGATGGAAATTACGAGACCAGGAAAAGAAGATGATGTTTCTGCCATTGTAATCGCAGATAAATTAGCTGCCAGGCCACAACTTGAAATATTTGATATATTTGATGCAGAGCAAACTGCAGGGGTCATTGTCCAAGACAGCAATGGGCATCTTAATTTCCTAATTGACCAAACATTGAAACTAATTTCGCAGCGACCAAAGAACGATCTACCCGCAATTTGAGAAAAACTGGAATCAAAGCCAGCAAAATATCTGCAGAGTTCGATAACATGAGTGATGAGAAGGTAGGTTCCTCTTGTTGGGAAAAATACTGAGAGGGGGGGGTGAATCAGTATTTACTGCATATTCAAAACTTTTACTTTTTCTTGCTTCTAAAACCCATACGCTACTTTCCTGATACAGACTCGCGTATATACGCGGATACCCTTTACGAAACTCGCGTATACACAGATATCTAATTATGTTATTATATCTTCACTTAAATCATTCCATCATTCATTCATCAGATGTTTAATAAACAGTAAACAAGTGCAGTAAGAACAGAATAAACCATCACACAAAGCATCACACATGAACACCAGGATTTTTAGGTGGAAAGCCAAGTCGGGAGAAAACCACCACTGCAGTTGCTCAGCCTTCAATATTTTATTATAGAGAAAACATCTTACAACATATGTCCTGGCGCAGACTTGACCAGCACGCAGGCACCCACCTGCGCTCGTTTACCAGCCTCTCCTGGAAGGGAGCTACGACCCCCTGACTCGTTTACCAGCCTCTCCTGGAAGGGAGCTACGACCCCCTGATCTCGTTTACCAGCCTCACCTGGAAGGGAGCTACAACCCCCTGACTGAAGGCTACAACCTTCAGCACCACCTTGGACCACGTTTCATCAATTTTCACACTGGATCCAACAACTTTAATAGAACAACACTTGCAGGCCACATTTCATCATATTTTCATACTGGACCCTTTCCATACTTTTAAGAACAAACATTCATCACCAACAGATACATATCAACACAGATCAGATAGCAGAAACACAGCAGAACAGATCAGATATTTCATACCCCTTGCTTCAGCAAACCCTAGTTTGCATACGCGCTTTCCCTTTACTGATGTCGCGTATATACGCGCTTCCGTCCACACAAACTAGCGTATACCTCAGTGTATATTTTATTGCGCATACGTGCTTTTACTTCAGAGAAGCCGCGTGTATACGCGCTTCCTTCGCGGCAAAGTAGCGTATAGATCTTCAATGATTACAGAGCTGCATACTTCATCAGATCAGATGTTCAATTCAGATTTACCCTTTTCACTTCAGTCAGATGTTCGCCTAGATGTTCGCCTCGTCACAGATCTAGACCTTCCATAAGCAGATCTAGCAGATACAAGTGCATTTCAGATCTAGATCCCCTTCTTCATCATTGGTGCATCATTCCTTCAGATTTGTCTTCAAGTGTAACCCTTCCATTCAGATCTACTTCAGAGAGAAGTATTCATTTAAGCTCAGACATTTTGCACCCACACTCATGTTATGCACAATGAATTTGTTCTCCTTATATAGGTTTATCCTTTTTCAATACCATGAGCCCCTTTTTCAATACCATGGGCCAAAACAATATCATGAGCCCAAAACAACCTGGACGGGGTCAATTAGGCGGATCATTACCCAATACAATGGGTCAATACCATGGTGGTTACCCCTGGTTTTGCACTTTTTGAGCGCTTTTGCCCATACGCGACTTGGAACGTTCTTTTCCGCGTGCATACGCGACTTCCCTTAGACAGATCCGCGTATACATAGAGATATACTCTTTTCATCATACTTTGAGTACATTCTGAATTCTTTTCTTCATTGCCTTTTGTACACACTGTAGATACATCATATTTTCTTCATCGGGAACATATTCTTTCAAGCACAACTTCATCAAGTTGTCATCATCTTCATCAGGTGGGTTGCCTTTCAAGGACAACATTCAGCATCATATTGTCAACAAACATTATATCATATCAGATTTACATCATTTACTAAGTCCATCAAGTCAAGCATAACTTCATCAGGTGGTTTGCCATCAAGGACAACACATGTCAACAGTCGCATGTCTTCATCCTCATTCAGTGGGTTGCCATCAAGGACAACATCCTGCATCATATTTCCAACAATCTCCCCCTTTGGACTTGATGGCAACCATGATGGTGTTTGGTTACCACAATAGATAGATACATTAAGAATACAATGACACCATGTCATTCTCCCTATTTGCCATGTCACTCTCTCTATTTTTGGCATCATTCAAACACCATGTCACTCTCCCCCTTTGACATCAAGGGCAAAGGGCACATCATTATCTTCATTCAAACACCATGTCACTCTCCCCCTTTGACATCAAGGGAAAAGGACAAAACTAGCAGATCAAAACCAACACACTCTCCCCCTTTGACATCAAGGGCAACGGGTGGATCAAAACCAACACACTCACCCCCTTTTCTCCTCATGTAGAAGAAGTGTTCTGCAGATCTGATGTATACTGAAGTGACCAAGCTCCCCCTGAGTTCATGCTGAATCTTCAAACATATTTTCAATGAAGTACATGACTCTATGAAGTTCCTATCACCAATGACTCATACTTACATCAAATATCCAACCAAGTGGATTTACAAATTTGACTCAGCTACCCAACCAAGTGGGTTTACAAAAAAGACTCAGCTACCCAACCAAGTGGGTTTACAAATTGACAAGTCCTTACATGACTGAATATTACAATTTTACAACATGGGTCTCAACCAGACCTTTTCATCAAAGTACAAATGTGAATTTTCATAATTAATACCAAAAAGACCTCAAGAGAGATCATATATCAGAACCACCATAATGCCAGCAATGCATTATACTCAGCAAAACTAATGCTCCCCCTGAATCTGTGCAACCAAGCAATCTTTCCAAATGACTAAGGCTCCCCCTTAGTTTGTGCATCTTGAAAACTTCCACCAACAAATCATCAAGGCATCTTCATCAAAACATTAGAAACAGAATTATGAGAACTGGAACACCACCAGAGATACCAAACAGTATCAGAGATACCAAACAGCACTGCAGCTGTGCTGAAGAGAGCTAAACCAAGCAAAAATTGCCAGCAACCAAACATACGCGGTTTTCTGTGCAGGAACTCGCGTATATACGCGACTGTGTTTCCGGAAACCCGCGTATCACAAGCCATCTTCTAAATTTCAACCAGATCTGATCCTTTGTGAGAAAAAGACAGTGTTCAGCTTCTTTCTGTGATATTTGAATGCTTCCCTGGACTACAGATGGATAGAACAATGTAGTTGTGTCTTCAAGCGTCATCCAATGGTGGTAGCATAAGCACATTAGTATCCAAGCCTTCAGATTCTTTGCAGCATCAATACATTCTTTCCATACCAGAACAGCATCTTCACATAAGTGTCAAGCAATCATCCATGTGGTCCAACATCACCATGATCTTTAAGATTTAACATGAAGTAACATATGTAGGCAAAAGATCTCAACCATAGTAACAAGCTCTGCATGAGCTATTCTTATCTCTGAATCATAAGACTTCCAATTTCATCCAAGTGTGAGCACAAAAGATACTTATCAGCAACCAGGGCTCAAAATCTCATCATAATAATCCATGTACCAAGTCATCATCATTTGAGCATGAGTATCATAAAGACCAAGCGATCATATTGCCAACAATGCAATCATCAACCTGCTACTCCCCCTAAAACAGTGCTATTGCTTAACTTGTGCAATCCTGAATACCTTTATCAGCAAGTCATCAGCAACCATCTCTGCATGATCTGTCCTTATCTCTGAATACTAAGACTTTCATCTCAGCAACAAATGCTCTTCATCATAAAGCAACCACGCTTCATCCATAATCTTCAACACAAGAACCCATGTATCATTTCATTATCATGAGTATAACCAGAATAATGCTAACAGTGCAATCATCAGCAGTCAGACTGATGCTCCCCCTGGACCTCTGCTCCAGATCTTCAGCTATCAGATAAATTTTCTCATCATCAATGCATACGCAGCTGTGTCAGCTGGAACTCGCGTGTATACGCGACTTTGTTTCATAGAACCCGCGTATGGAAAGTGAAGCATAGAAAATTTTCATCTTCCTTCATTTCCTTCTGAGCTTGTACCTCCTGTACCTGTCCTTTCCACATCAGAAGCGTTGTCAGAAGTAAACATAACCAGAATAATCAAATCAACCTTGAGAGTCATCATGCATTGCTCCCCCTGTGACGATACATTACTAAATCTCATAATGTATCCCACATCATTCCTGCAGTCAATAAGAAAAGTCAGCTTCAGAAGCGGATGACTGCAGTAGGGTTAGAATTCCCTACGTTTCTGATCGGTCCTCCTCCTTTTTCCAAATTTGCTTCAGCTTTCCAACTGTGTGCTGAAAATTGTCCACTTTCCCAGATCTGTTCATCCTGCATTCTTTTTCTACATGTCCATACTTGTTACAAAAATAACATCTCATGTGTCCAGAGAAATAAGCATAAGAATCATAATGAGTATTTCTAATCTTACTCCTTTTGCAATCAACTGCTTTATGTCCATACATGTTACATGAGAAACAATATCCCCTGAAGAAACTAGAGTACCTTTCTGAGTAGAACCTATTTGTTTGTGGCTGAAATGATCTGCTCCTGCAATTTGCTGCAACATGCCCATAATTATGACATTTAAAACATTCAACGTTCTTGAATGAATTCCTTTGAGAATTCATGATTGTTGGTACATCAGGTTTTGCATTGACATCTTCTGAATTTTTGGCACTTCCTTGTGAGCTAGATTCTCCTTTAACAGTTTCATGGAAACCAAGACCATGTTTGATAGTAGGAGACCTTTGATTACTCAGAATATTGTCCAAAATATTAGTACTATCATGAAACCTCAAAAGTTTAACCTTTTCTTCTAATTTACCTTTGAGAATGTTTACCTCAGCCTCCAAGGCTTGACATTGCTTTGTCATGCTTTCTTCTTTTCTTCTTCCATCTTCAACTTGATCCTTCAGATTTAGAATCTCTTCTTTCAACCAATCTTCATTTCCTTCACATGTTTGTTGCAGCTCTTCATTCTTCTTATTTGATTTTTCCAGATCTTCTTTGAGAGAGATGATTTATGCTTCAAGGCCTTCCTTTTCAAATGACAGAGGTTCTTCATTCTTCTTATTTGATGCTTCAAGATCTGTTTGTAGAAAGATGATTGCAGCTTCAAGTCCTTCATTCTTCTTGTTTGATTTTTCGAGATCTGCATTTAGATCATTGATTTCTGCTTCTAGATCATTAATTCGATTGGATGCATAAGTATGAAACCTTTGATACTTTTCCACCTGTCCATTTAGCATTTCTATTTGATCTTTCATTTGAGAGATCATCTCATTGTAGATAGCTTCGCTTTTATTAAATGATCTTTGTTGATCTTCAATTTTCTTGATAGCTTCCTTTAGATCCAAAACTTTACTTTTACTATCTTCACCATTGCATGCACAGGAAAGTGAGTCACAAGAACAACTATCAATACCTGATTTATCTTCTTCATTTTCTGCTGCACATGTTTTCTGAGATATCTCCTTTTCAGTGGCCTTCTTCTTTTGCTTCTTTCCCATTGCGACGGATCTCCTTCAAGCGATCAAGCTTTTGCAGAAGAACCTGCTCCGATACCAATTGTTGGGAAAAATACTGAGAGGGGGGGGCAAATCAGTATTTACTGCATATTCAAAACTTTTACTTTTTCTTGCTTCTAAAACCCATACGCTACTTTCCTGATACAGACTCGCGTATATACGCGGATACCCTTTACGAAACTCGCGTATACACAGATATCTAATTATGTTATTAGATCTTCACTTAAATCATTCCATCATTCATTCACCAGATGTTTAATAAACAGTAAACATGTGCAGTAAGAACAGAATAAACCATCACACAAGGCATCACACATGAACACCAGGATTTTTAGGTGGAAACCCAAGTCGGGAGAAAACCACCGCTGCGGTTGCTCAGCCTTCAATATTTTATTATAGAGAAAACATATTACAACATATGTGCTGGCGCAGACTTGACCAGCACGCAGGCACCCACCTGCGCTCGTTTACCAGCCTCTCCTGGAAGGGAGCTCCAACCCCCTGACTCGTTTACCGGCCTCTCCTGGAAGGGAGCTACGACCCCCCGATCTCGTTTACCAGCCTCACCTGGAAGGGAGCTACAACCCCCTGACTGAAGGCTACAACCCTCAGCACCACCTTGGACCACGTTTCATCAATTTTCACACTGGATCCAACAACTTCAATAGAACAATACTTGTAGGCCACATTTCATCATATTTTCATACTGGACCCTTTCCATACTTTTAAGAACAAACATTCATCACCAACAGATACATATCAACACAGATCAGATAGCAGAAACACAGCAGAACAGATCAGATATTTCATACCCCTTGCTTCAGCAAACCCTAGTTTGCATACGCGCTTTTACTTCACTGATGTCGCATATATATGCGCTTCCGTCCACACAAACCAGCGTATACCTCAGTGTATATTTTATTGTGCATACGCGCTGTTACTTCAGAGAAGCCGCGTGTATACGCGCTTCCTTCGCGGCAAAGTAGCGTATAGATCTTCAATGATTACAGAGCAGCATACTTCATCAGATCAGATGTTCAATTCAGATTTACCCTTTTTACTTCAGTCAGATGTTCGCCTAGATGTTCGCCTCATCACAGATCTAGGCCTTCCATAAGCAGATCTAGCAGATACAAGTGCATTTCAGATCTAGATCCTCTTCTTCATCATTGGTGCATCATTCCTTCAGATTTGTCTTCAAGTGTAACCCTTCCATTCAGATCTACTTCAGAGAGAAGTATTCATTTAAGCTCAGACATTTTGCACCCACACTCATGTTATGCACAATGAATTTGTTCTCCTTATATAGGTTTATCCTTTTTCAATACCATGAGCCCCTTTTTCAATACCATGGGCCAAAACAATACCATGAGCCCAAAACTACCTGGACGGGGTCAATTAGGCGGATCATTACCCAATACCATGGGTTAATACCATGGTGGTTACCCCTGGTTTTGCACTTTTTGAGCGCTTTTGCCCATACGCGACTTGGCACGTTATTTTCCGCGTGCATACACGACTTCCCTTAGACAGATCCACGTATACATAGAGATATACTCTTTTCATCATACTTTGAGTACATTCTGAATTCTTTTCTTCATTGCCTTTTGTACACACTGTAGATACATCATATTTTCTTCATCAGGAACATATTCTTTCAAGCACAACTTCATCAAGTTGTCATCATCTTCATCAGGTGGGTTGCCTTTCAAGGACAATCAGATTTACATCATTTACTAAGTCCATCAAGTCAAGCATAACTTCATCAGGTGGTTTGCCATCAAGGACAACACATGTCAACAGTCGCATGTCTTCATCCTCATTCAGTGGGTTGCCATCAAGGACAACTCATATTTCCAACACCTCTAGTCCGAGAGCGGTAAATACGGTAACAAAGAAACGATGGCCTTCTTCGAAAGTTGAAGAGGAGAACTTGAAGCCGCCAGACAATGTAGCAATTGAGATCTCGAAGGGCCAAACCCTACACACTTCTGCTGTGCAAAAGGCAAAAGACACTGATGAGAAAATTTCTAATGAAGAATGTAGCATCAGGCATACTTTTATAACAGATGTCGTTAATTCGTCCGCTCATAAAGGAGATAACATTGATGTTGACAATGTGGACAAATACACGAACATAGGGCCTTCGTCTGTAGCATACTTAACCACCCAAATCAATGATGCGTCAGCATTAGGGCTCGCAGGTTTTCCCTTAAAAGATAAATTGCAACGGCACTATCTGTATCCTGAAATGGCTATAGTTTCCGAGGATATCTTGTACTGGTTCGCTCTGGAAACAAATAATAGGAGATCCAAACAAATTTTGCTGATTAGAGGTTATATCGAAATGATAGAACATGCTGTTATCAATAACGACGGTTATGCGAAAATACAATTTCTTATGCGCTGCGATTGTTTAGTAAAATTTTCTCGGACATGAATGTTGTAGCTAAGCAAATCCTTGGGAGACAATTATACGAAAGTATGGTAGGAATTATTGGTTCTTACATCGCTACAAATAGATTATCTAAAACAGATGCCAATGATGTCAGCAGTGAAGACTTGTATCACACTATTTCTATTCTGCGCAGATCCTGGATCGCAACACCTTCTTTTGATAATCCAGTACATCACTCACACATGCTGGTTAATGCTATAATTATTTGCATTGACAGAGAAACTGATACATCGGAAGACATGAGAGGTGGTCTTACCGAGCAACAACTTGTTGAATTCGAAGCAAAGACGCAACATAAGTCTACAGCACTTGAATTGGGTCTCTCTCTTGTAAAATATTTACTGATGACAGAAGGCCCAGCACAGTCATGTCCACGCCGGCAGCCTTCCACATATGTCGAGCTAGCTGTCTGTCGTGACAACCCCCGCTACCTGTCGCTGTCGTTGTTGACCGATGGCTCCATTGACGGCGTCAGAGAAAAAAAAATAAAGATTGCGGACGGGTGCTATTAAACACCGTGAAAATTTGTGGTGAGGTTTGAAAGTTTAATCGGACGTTTGAATCTGGATATTGTTAACTATAATATAATTAAAAACTTTATATAATTTATCATTATATAAAATATATAATTAAAAAAATTAAATTTAAAAAAAAAAAAACAACTTTATAAAGTTGTTATAATTTAACTTTATTTAATCATAAAGTTATTTTATAATTAAAAAAAAAAAAGATGTCTCTAAATTCAAGGCCCATATCGTCCGCAAATTATACAAGTCAAGGTATCTGTGATGAATTACACAACCCAAGATGACAAACGCCAGATGAAGGAAATTGTCCGAATTAAGCTTTGAGGACAAAGCTTCCGAAGGAAGAGGCAATGTAACGAATATAATTTGTATAAAATAGAATAAATACAAATAAATGTAATTACTAAATAATCAAATAGTAATTATGTTAAGTAGTCATTAATTAGCTGAAAAGGCATGTCTAAAAGACATGCCCTTTCGTGAAAAAGTACCTACATAGGTATAAAAGTGGGACCTCATTGTAATCATTCAGTCGTCTTATATCATATCATATTAATAAATATTTATTATTATAAATACCTCTCGTGTATTTTTATAATTAAAGCTGCTTTTGCTATTAAGTCTACAAATCTACAAATCTTGCTGCTACAGTAACCAAATCTACGAATTCCGCTGCTACAACAAGTCTACATATATGATATTAGTGATCAACATTATCACTTGAAAGTTGAAACTTCTAATCATGATCAAAATCAGTTGATTGAGTCTCGACTCCCAAACTTTGCAATTGCTTGAGTCACAAACTTCTATGTTGTTTTAGTGACTTGAGTCTTAAACAAGATGATAGATTGGTTTTTTCACCTTTGTCCTGGGGATGAACAACATTAGATAGTTCATAACGTTGACCAACAACTTATGATGTGATTAATCTGAAAGACATTATCAAATTCTCAAACTTTTGAAGGTATTCTGCCCTAATATGCCCTATTACTTCAATTGGTGCTCCACGTGGCTTTACATGGCCTCCTATCCCAGCCAAGCTATGTTGCACGAAACGTCTAAGAACCCAGCATTTTAGGACGTGCCCGTACCTGAAACACCAAAACTCAGTCAAAACTCAACCGAAACTCGATCATAATGTAATCATCTATGAGACTTAATATAGACTAGGTTTTCCTTCTAAATTGTCATGTATGGGTCTTATTCCTTTTTTCTTGCAAGATATTGTGTTATTCACTTATATATATATATTTGACATTTCGGATGGCGTTTCTGCCTATGTTTCCATTTTTGGGAGGTGATGTTTCTATTTTTGGGAGGTGATGTTTCTAAACATACCCGTTTTATTAACTTCGAAATGTTTTGGAGCTTCGTGCAACTTAGTGGCCAAGTGTTGCTTGAACGTGTTAATACCCCCTCCTTTAAAAGATTTTTGGCAATATTTGCAAACCATTTTTCCATCTATATATATATATATATATATATATATATATATATATATCAGTGAAGCGAACATCATGATAAAATCGGGATTTTTTCAAAAAATCGTGATTTTTCGCCCAAACAATATAATCACCCGATTTTTCCAGCGATTTTCTTATTTTCTAAAAATCACGATTTTTATGAAAAAATCACGATTTGACGTGTAAAAATGATGGGACCGTCAAACAACGACCCAATAACATGCAAATTCGATTTTTTTTGTCATTTTTGCAGACAGAGGGCAAGAAAGAGAGCTAAGGAGGAGGACAAGTGTTAATTTATGCCGATGTTCTATGCCATTTCAGATTAGGGCACAACACTGAAGAAGATAGAACATACTAATAGATCGATAGAAGACAAGCCAAAATAGAGATAAGAAATGGTGGCGTTACGGCGATCAGCAGGATGCTTCTACCAGCAAAGTCTCCAATAGGTCATACAGCTAAGCGTGTCACACATAACCCCAAAACAACCCAAACAAAGAATATGCAGCTCCAACGCCATCAGGAGAGAGAGAATTCCTCCACAACGATGTGTGTCAAATGAACTCTAAGTCTCTCCAATATATAGGAATCTTTGGGGGTGTGTGACACGTCCTTTAAGACATTTAAGTCAATATTTTATTCTAGGCCGACCTAGCACATAAGTGGAATAAATTCAAAGTACATGTTCTGCTCATCCGATCGAGATGATCTTTAGATCAATCTTACACCTCTTCGAAAGAGGAATCCAATAAAAATATTGGGATCGTCATCTGAGCAGCACAACCCGAAGTTTGGACCTAGTTGTCCAATTTTAACACTCCCTCTCAACTAGGGAGAACTCCGTCCACTAGTGCAATCCAAACATCGTGTGTCATCCCGTCGTAACTTGCTTTGCTGGCCTCTTTATTTCAGAACAAAAGTGGGTCAGTCACAAAGACATCATTCCTAGCTGACAGATTCAGCCCAGAGGTCAAAACCTCTATCAGACTCACAAAGAGTCTCCAACCAACCCAAAGTTGGTTCATCTAACCCGAAGTCAGACAGAGGTCCGAGACCTCACAAGACTTGATCCCAGATCAAGTGGTTGGACCGTGCCATCCTAGATAGAGAGTACGGCAAGTTCTGATGCGTCCATCAGTTTTTGCTACTAGTCTCTAGCCTTTCCCATCTCATTGGCCAAATGAGAGGTACTTCCCATGAGCCCTAAACTCAATGGGTAGGATGCATACGGGGCATAGATAATGAGAGGTAAACCAACTCAATAATCATAACGGTGGGGTCCAAGCACACCAACAAGGTTCGGCAAGCCTAGCCTTGTGGTTGCTCATAGCTCCGAGAAGCTGTCCCCAAAGCCCCCCAGAGCTCCTAGAGCTCATCATCCAACAGGACCCTCAGAATAGGATCGTTCCATGATACCAAGATTCTCACGGAAGGTTATGAACATGACCTTCCCCAAGGGCATGGTGAGAATATCCGCAACCTGCTCATCAGTTCCTATATGATCGAGCCTTACGGCGCCTCGCTGTACCATATCCCAGATAAAGTGGTACCAGCCATCAACATGCTTGGATCAATCGTGGAACCCGGGATTCTATGACAAATGAATCCCCCTCTGGTTATCACAAAGGATAACGGTGGCATCTAGCACATGCTTGAACAGCTCACGGAAGAGCTTTCGCAACCAAGTGACTTCACAACAGGCCATACATGTTACAATGTATTTGACCTCAGCAGTGCTCAAGGCTACCGACTTTAGATTCCTGCCCGAAGCAGATCTACATGTGAAGTAGCATCCAGATGTGCTCTTGCGATCCACCACACTGCCAGCCCAATCGGCATTAGTATATCCATGGAGTGTCATACTCCCGGCAGTGTATCTCAGCCCATGGTCTATCGTGCCTCAGAGATATCTCAAGAGTTTCTTGGCACCAACCCAGTGAATGTTATGATCAACCATGTGTTGACTCAAAGTGTTCATTGCACAACATACGTCCGAACAAGTGTTCATTAAGAACATCAGGGTCCCTATGAGTTACGATACTCAATAGGACGAGCCCAGCAACGCTGCTACTCAACTTCTTAAAGTTGAGTTCCATGGACTTACAGTCCATCATACCAGAAACTTCATAATGAATTTTCCTTGAGAAAGGAAAATCTCGCCAGGTCTCTGCTAGACCTTCAGGCCTAGACATTTGTCCTAGGTCCTTCATCTCGAACTCAACAGCGAGCTCCCTCTTGCACTAATGAATGAGAGGGTCAGCACCTGTTAGGAAGAGGTCATCCACATACAACTCCAGAGTGAGAGGCTTCTTTCTATTAACTTTGCAGTGAAGATTCAGATCAGCAGTACTACGAGTGAAGCCCAGCTTCATCAAGTAGCTATCTATCCTCTCGTACCAAGCTCAGGGTGCTTGTTTCAGCCCATAGAGGGCTTTATTCAACCTGCAGACATGGGAGTCCCGATCTTGGACTTCCAACCCCAGAAGTTGCTCCACATATATCTCTTCCTTTATCACACCATGCAGAAAAAATGCGGTCTTCACATCATCTGATGAAGACTCCATCCTTGCGTAGCAACAAGGGCTATAATAGATCGAATGGTGGTATATCGGGCCACAGGTGCAAATATGTCATCATAGTCTATACCTTCCTCACAGGCAACGAATCTTGCCTTGAACTTTTCAGCACTTCCATCAGATCCATGCTTGATCTTGTAGAGTCATTTCGAGGTGACAACTGCTTTGTCCTATCCCAGACATCATTCTTCATAATGGACCCATACTCTTCGTGCATAGCATCCTTTGATGCTTTACGACTTCCTCAAAGGATCCAAGCTTCAATAGTACTCATGGCTGCTAGATACCCTGGTATTTATATGGCTTCTTGGTTTTCCTTCGGAATTTCCCCCTCTGAAGCCATATGTCCCTGAGCCATGAGGATCTTCTTTCGTTGAACAAAGGTATCCACTCAAGAGCATATACAGATATATCACCCTCTTAATGTCAGCTTCTTTCTCGAGAGAAGACATCTATTTTAAATGAGGGCATCCCAGACACCAACTTGAAAATGGGACTTAATCTCCCATAGTCAAAGCCATCCAACAGACTTTGCTGATCATGATTCAAGATTCCAACATTGTGACCAAAAGCTGCACAAACTTCTCAGTTCACATTTTAAGTTTACCATAACGCTCCAATGTAAGATACAATCACATGCTTGCTGCTACATAGGTGTCTATCTATGTCACTGTCATACAGGGGGAACATATCAACAAGCCTCAGCTTGTGTTAGAAGTCCTTACAGCCACTACCTGTTATTCTGTGAGTAGCTTCTTCAAACAGCCTTCTAAGTCTGCAGCTTACAAAACTAGGGATCCAATCTACCTTGGTTTATCCTGCACTTGAGGCATTGCACCTTGATTTGCTTCTAGATCTACCCATTTCTGGTTATTTCAGCAGACTACTCGTAGGGCTGTCAAAAAATAAATAAAAATTGACCACTACATAGAATTTCCCCAAGGACTTCTGCAGTCAACCCTTAAAACTTCCAGCTCCAAACATGGGTGTCTGTCTATGTCACTGTCATGATGACAGTGACATAGAATCACAGATTTAGAACTATCACATTCATCTGGCTGAATCAATGATCTGGCCAAGACTGCAGATCTCAGTTCTGCGATACAGATTTTATACCCTTCTCCATGTCAGTCCATGCAGATCCAGCACAGTCATAAAGGTACTCCTACTCATCAATGTTCCAGCCTCAATCATCCAATAGGATAAAAACTGGACAAGGCACCTTTTAAGGTTACTGCTAATAGATTGAGTTCATTTATATGCTGGTTCACAATCACTGTCACTAGACAACAGTATCATAATATTGTTCAATGAGGCACGGCACTGCCCCTCAAGTCATCAATATATGTGTTCCTTTGTTCATCAAAGTGACCCCATTAGAAGAAGGTATGACCATCTGCTCATAGTTACAATATATATTGCCACCAAAACTGTCTCAGGCCTCCTGCACTCAGCCTCTTCATGTCCCAGCAACCGGTGATATATGTAACCACTAACACTTGTCTCATCTACAGCAAATGTCTTCATGGCTGCTTGCATACCATCAAAAAAGCTCATGTCCTGATTCAGCAATACTAGGACATATTTGGACCTAATGACTGTTGTCTGTCTCTCTCCAGTAAGAATCCAACACGAGACCTCAATCCAACCAGCAGCAAAAACAGCTGCTGCTATATACATAATATGCAGAGCATGCTTTGTAAACTCATGAAACAATTCCTCATGTGAACTGGGTGGACGGTGCAAACTGAGCATATTTATGATTTTTCCAAAAAAAAATGCAAATAGACCACCAATGCCGCACCATGTGCCGCAGCTGCAAGAGACCCAACAATCATCAAAATACAGTCTAACCCATCTGCACAGGCAAAAAAAAAAAAAAACTCAAGAAGGGTACAGCTGCTGGAGGAGGCTCCATTTCTTCGGCTTCCTCAATTCCTCCATCATCTTCCACCTGTATGGCTTTTGTACCGTTCTCTAAATATGGTGATGGTGACTCCGGCGGCTCAAACACTTCAGAAACAGGTGTCAAAGGTTGTATGTGGGGAGGAGACCATCCAAAGAGACCTCTGGAAATCATCATTATGAAATCTGAAAAAAAACTCAACTGTAGCACCGCTACAGAGGAGAATCACAATTCACTGTTACGACCGGTCAAGAGAGGTACAGAGAGTGATCCATCACCTCAAGTCAACCAACACTGTCAAGCAAGCCAGTATCCACTGCCAAGCAAACATTACAAGACCACCTGACATATAATGCTCCATGCACGAGGTGATTAACAGGAAACAAAACCAACCTGAATTTTATCTCCGTGCCCGATTCATGAAATACAATATATGGTTGCCAATGTCCAAATCACAAAAAGTTCTAATAATCCCTAAACCATCAATGGTTTGAAGAAAACGATTTCAGCCCTGCTAACCCACAATTCCAAAATTCTGCACCCGCTATCGTGTAATCTCATGAAATAACCAACATATTAAATGCACCAGGGCTGTGACCCGGAACTGTAGAACAAACCGAACCCGTCAATGACCCCCAATTAAAAGATTACAAACTGGAGCATGCCCTCTTGCCTACGTGAAATACCATCAAAATTTGTTGTCCCTTAGAGTTCCAGGGTTTTCTTAAAAAAAACCCTAAGTTTATCGAATTGTCTTCCCTGTTCGGGCTTCGCAGGACACTGACGCCGCTAATTTCATCCGGCTTCGAACCTTCAACCGATGGCGGCTTCTCTTTAAACCCTTATTTCTATGTCGTCTACTATGTGATTTAAGTGATTTAATGCACGATGTAGGCGGATCTCTCTGCAGGTCTTTCAATTCCTTCAGTATGCGCTTAGAAGCCATTCGAGCGATTGAGGAAACAATCCCGAAAACAGAGCTGATCGAACACGATAATCACATCGAAAAAAAAAACTCCTCGGATTTTAAAGAACCAGAAATAAATAAAGAGGCGCCTCACACAACTTCACACAACTCAGGTGCGCCTTAAAGATCAGAAAACCCCAGGACTCGGTTCTTAAGGCAAACAAACCCCTGCGGTCATAGCAAGTGAGGACGATGGTAAAAATACGAATGCCCACATGTCGTTTTTTCTTTTTTCTTTTCTTTTTTTTTTTAATACGCGGCAATACTAGTAATCGAATCGTATCAGATAATCTAACGTAGTCGTCGCGCTGGACTCCGATAACAGATTCGATCCCCTCCCTCTACGACTGCAAAACAATATCCCCCTTCTTTCTTTTTGGGTAAATATTCCTATACAAGGATTCGTTTTCCTTTGGAGAATTTGCTAGAATCAGTAATAAGTAAAGAATTCCATTGCCTCGTTGTAGTTGCATCTAGGACACAGGAGAAATTCCTTTAACACAGATTTGGACATTGTCTTCTCCTTAAGCTCTGATACCATGTTAATTTATGCCGATGTTCTATGCCATTTCAGATTAGGGCACAACACTGAAGAAGATAGAACATACTAATAGATCGATAGAAGACAAGCCAAAATAGAGATAAGAAATGGTGGTGTTACGACGATCAGCAGGATGCTTCTACCAGCAAAGTCTCCAATAGGTCATACAGCCAAGCGTGTCACACATAACCCCAGAACAACCCAAACCGAGAATACGCAGCTCCAATGCCACCAAGAGAGAGAGAATTCCTCCACACCAATGTGTGTCAAATGAACTCTAAGTCTCTCCAATATATAGGAATCTTTGGGGGTGTGTGACACGTCCTTTAAGACATTTAAGTCTATATTTTATTCCAGGCCGACCTAGCACATAAGTGGAATAAATTCAAAGTACATGTTCTGCTCATCCAATCGAGATGATCTTTAGATCAATCTTACACCTCTCAGAAAGAGGAATCCAATAAAAATATTGGGATCATCATCTGAGCAGCACAACTCGGAGTTTGGACCTAGTTGTCGCCCAAACGATATAATCACCCGATTTTTCCAGCGATTTTCTTATTTTCTAAAAATCACGATTTTTATGAAAAAATCGCGATTTGACGTGTAAAAATGATGGGACCGTCAAACAACGACCCAATAACATGCAAATTCGATTTTTTTTGTCATTTTTGTAGACAGAGGGCAAGAAAGAGAGCGAAGGAGGAGGACAAGTCATCTACAAAGGCAAGAGAGGAGAAAAGTGAAGGAATTTAGCAACCCAAGC
Source organism: Pinus albicaulis (assembly GCA_034641835.2). NCBI lineage: Eukaryota > Viridiplantae > Streptophyta > Pinopsida > Pinales > Pinaceae > Pinus > Pinus albicaulis. The sequence continues at coordinate 1,584,484,231 of CM076570.1, forward strand.
CAACAAAAATCAAGTTTGGACCAAGTTTCTTCAACAAGACATTTTTTCCATGTATGGGCATCAAATTTGACCCTTTTTTTTTGTTTTTTTCTTGTTCTTCCATGGCTTTCTATCACCCATGTATTTTCCATCATTTTTTACGTAGGAATTTACAGGGTAAGTTCCATAGATTAAAAAACAAAGGTCACCGCTCACAAACAGATCACAAATCAGTACACCAGTATTATCACGTGGTTAAAACCCTCGAAGAGGAAAACAGTCCACGGCCTGAGTCAACGCGACCATTTCAGGCAATTTATTAATATAAAAAGAAAAGTTACATATGTTTCTCTCATAAACAGTTACCAGACAAATGACCCTCCATGCTCTTTAAATAGAGATCATGGACCAATCGGGTGTTAAGCCACGTATCAAGTGTCGTTAATACCGAGGAGAGAGTGAATCGTCGGATCACTACAAATCATGACCGTCAAATTATAAGTTACAAATGTACATAGTAAAGAAACACACTTTACCTAACTCTACACTAGACTAAGTTATTCTTAACTATTTCCTATGTGTCGGAATATCCTAACATCCCCCCTTAAGAACAACTTGGGATAGGATTGAAGTATTTACAAAGGTGACACAAAAGGAGCCTATTTCCTATGTGTCGAAATATCCTAACACCCCACCTTAAGAACAAATTGGGATAGGATTGAAGGATTTACAAAAGTGACACAATAGGAGAAGGAAGGAGGCATTAGAGCCTATCCCCCCTTAATGACAACTTTCTTGAACTCCAAGCATGGATCGAAGTTTGGTAAACTTCGCTTCTGTGAGAGCCTTTGTAAAGATATCAGCTACTTGATCATTGGTTGGACAGTACTGCACTTCAAGAACACAATCATGAATGAGCTTTCTGATGAAGTGTATGTGGAGTTCAATGTGTTTCATACGTTGATGCTGAACTGGATCTTTACATAGCTGAATGGCACTCTGATTATCACACCAAAGTGTAGTTGGATGCTGCTAATGAAGACCAAATTCAGACAGGATCTGGCGAAGCCACATGCCATCTCCCTTTCTTACAAGACCAAGTAATAGGTCTTGAACCAAGAGTGAATACATATCCTGCAGTAGACTTTCAATCATCAGGGTCACCAGCCCAATCAAAATCAGTGAAACCAATCAACAATGGAGATGCCCCTACACTGTAATGAAACCCGAACTGAATTGTACCTCGAATATATCTAAGTATTCTTTTAGCTGATTTCCAGTGACTTTCATGAGGTTGGTGCATAAACCGAGCAACAAGACCAACGGCAAAGGAAAGGTCAGGACGGGTATGGGTTAGATATAGAAGTTTACCAACAAGTTGATGGTATAGGGTAGCATCAACTTCAGGGGTAGTACAAGTGACTGAAATCTTGACTCCAGACTGAAAGGGAGAAAGGGCTAGCTTACAGTCTTCCATGTGAAAGTGGTGTAGAAGATCACAGGCATACTTGGACTGAGAGAGGGTAATGCCTTCTTCGGATTGCAAGACTTGAAGACCAAGGAAATAATGCAAGTGTCCTAGTCTGTCATTTCAAACTTCTTTTTGAGGCTAGACTTCACATGCTTTATATGGTTTGGATCACTACCAGTAAGGATAAGATCATCAACATAAAGAACAAGGATGGTGAAGGACTTACCCACTTTCTTGGTGTAGACAATGTTGTCAGAATGACACCTAGAAAAGCCATTATCTAATAGAAATCTATCCATTTTGGCATACCAAACTCAAGGAGCTTGTTTGAGACCATAGAGAGATTTCCAAAGGCGACAAACAAGGCTAGAGTCGTTTTGGATAAGCCAAGGGGTTGTTCCATGTTGATTTCTTCATGCAAATCTCCATGTAAGAAGGCAGATTTAACATCCATCTCATGGACTTCCCATTTAAAGGAGGCAGCAAGGGAAAGAACAAGGCAGATAAAATTCATTTTGGCAACAAGGGAGAAGGTTACAGTATAGTCAATGCCTTGAACTTGTGAGAATCCTTTAACAACAAGACGAGCCTTATGTCTATCCACTTTTCCATCTGGTCCAAACTTTGTTTTGTACACCCATCTGCATCTGACAAGTTTTCTTCCTTTTGGAAGAGGAACAAGATCCCAAGTATCATTCACCAATAAGGAACGATATTCTTCATTCATAGCTTCATCCCAATCTAGATGACCAGAAGCTTCTTCAAAGGTTTCTGGATCAGGATTTTCTGGAACTTGAGCCAATAAGGAAGAGGCTCTTTGGAACTGAGAACATGTACGTCATCGATCTGCAGGGTCACCTGCAAGAGAACCTGTTGCATCCCGAGCAGAGCGGACCCATCTTGGAAGCTGTGGAGTAAAAGGAATAATTTCAAGAGGTGGAGGAGGATTGTCATCCTCGTTGTCATCATCTGAACTAGAAGGAATGCTATTAAAAATAGAAGAGAGAGAGAGAGAGAAGTAGCACATATGCCGAATCAGGCTCGCATGCCAAAGGTGGCACACCAGCTGAACTAGGCTCACAGGCCGATATATTTTCATCAAATTTTACATCTCTTCTAATGATTATATTTTTGGATTTTGGTTGAAGAAGTCTATATCATTTGACATCTTCAGAATATCCAACAAAAATGCATTTTTCACTTGTAGGTTCTAAGGCTTTATGTTTCGCATCTGGAATATGGGCCCAAGCATCACTTCCAAAAACACGAAAGTGACCTACATCTGGTTTTATTAAGCTCCAAGCTTCTTCTGGAGTTATATTCTTTAAAACCTTAGTAAGAGTGTGATTTACTATGTAATTTGCACAGTTGATTGCTTCTGCCTAAAAATTGAAACTAAGTCCTTTAGATTGAAGCATACAATTAGCCATTTCTTTTAAGGTGCGATTGTTCCTTTCAGCTACACCATTTTGTTGTGGAACATACGGAATGGTATGTTGCAATTGAATGCCATGCTCAGTGCAGAAGTTGATAAATTTGTTGTTAACATATTCTCCTCCATTGTCTGATCTTAACTTAAGAATTTGATGTCCAGATTGTTTCTCAACAAAGCCCTTAAAGGCCAAGAACATGTTAAAAACTTCACTCTTGAGTTTTAAGAAGTATACCCAAGTGCGTCTGGAAAAATCATCAATGAAAGTTAAGTACTTGCAACCAGAGAGAAACAACAAGAAGTGGACCACATAAATCACTGTGCACAAGCTGCAAAGGGGCTGAAGAGTGCCAAGAGGCATGCTTGTCAAAACTATCCCAATGATGTTTTCCAAGTACACACCCAGAGCAAACACCATCTCGGCAAGATACCATAGAAAGACCTGTCACCATATTTTCTTTACATAGAGTTTGAAGAGAGCGATAGTTTAAGTGACCAAATTGCTCATGCCAAAGTTTGCTCACATCATCATTATGAGCAACAAAAACGGAGGGAAGACATGATGACCCAAAGTTGTCAAACTTATACAACCTTGTGGAAAGCAATGCCAGTAGCTAAAATATGTCTAGGATCTTTTAGGTCCTTGATTACAACATCATGAGGTGAGAATTCTACTATTTTCCCTTCGCCTGAATGAGTTATCTGATAAACAAATAGAAGGTTGCATGACAAGGTAGGAACACATTGTACATCATTAAACAGACCATTATCTAAATGAATGGTGTCAGATCCTACAACACTAAGAGATCTATCATCACCAACATAAATATGTTTGGTGTTACAATCATTTAAAGAATAAAACATGGCTTTATTTTTGGCCATGTAGTAAGAAGCTCCGTAATCAATGAGCCACTCATGAGAATGAGAAGAAGAAGATACACTTAATGCATAACCAAATCTTGATGCTTGACAACCACAAGTAGAAAGTGTCATTCCTGAAGATGAAGATGAAAAGTGCTCCAAATTGATGTTATGCTTCTTCATTGCTGCTTTCAAGGCTTCCATCTTCTTAAAACATTTGGACTCTATATGGCCATCACGATTACAAAAGTTGCAATGTCTATCTGTCTTCTTCCCTTTGTTTTTATTTGCCATATCATTTTGGTGAGTTGCTTTTTCAGTTTGCGGCTGAAATTGCTTAGGACCCTTGTTTGGTTTCGGACCATACGTTTTAGGATACTGCTTCTTGGGATTCTTTTGATATGGTTGTTGTTGGGCTGCTAAGGCTTTCTTAGAAGCGTTTCCAAAAGAGATAAGACCAAGGTGTAAGAGTTTTTCTTGTTCTCTTATCAAAGAATTGCAAAAGGCATCAAAAGAGGGGTTCTTGTAGGCAGTTCCTGAAGAAATGATGGCTTCTCTAGTGGAATGGAAGACAGAAACAAATACAGAGTATGCAGGGCCAAGCTTAGCAAAAATGGAATGCATGAAGCTACCATTGTCCTTTTTGACCTTACAACCTTCTAAAAGAAGTCTAAGGGTCTTGAATTTGGACAAAAAATCTTAAATAGAGGAGAAATTATTGGGGTCCAAATTAAGCAACTCATTTTCAAGCTGGTGGGCCCTGATTTGATTTTGAATGCCAAAAACATTATTGAGTTTTTTCAGAGCTTCTTCAAGGGTGTCAATGTCAAGGATATGAAATCGAAGAACTTGAGCAATGGACATTTCTATCAACCCTCGTGCTTGATCTTGTTTATTTTCTCATTTAGCGACTTTATCATCATCGGAAGGTTTAGTTTCTTGTCCTATGGCTATTCTATAAAGCCCTTTACTTCTAAGTATATCTACCATGTGAGGTAGCAATTGGAAATAATTGGTGCTGTTAAGAATAACCAGACACGCACTTTCCATTTTTTTTAAAAACTGAAGCTGAAAAAAGTTGAAACTAATTGATGCAATGGAAATATCTCGAAAAAATAGGCCAATTCAAAAAAAAAATCCCGAAAAACGGCTTCTGGATGAAGAAGTTATGCCTTTTTGAAAAACTGGGTTGTAGATGTCGAATAGTTACGGGAACGGTTTGAAATTTGATGATGAAGTTCAAAGTTTTAAAAAATCCCGCCCCTTTAACAAAAAAAATTTACAAAAAGAAGCTTGAGAAAGAGACTTTAACCCAAGACCTCTATTCTCATAAACTAACTTCTCACCAAGTGAGATAGTGAAAGGATTCAATAATTGTTCGAAAGGAGGAAGGGATTTTTTTTTTAAGTCTTTGGTGTATGTGCTTTTTCCTGCACAAAAACACAAAAAATTCGAGCAAAAAAAACGAAATGCAAGCCTTGCGGTAGAATGTTAGATTTTCGGTTAGCCTTACCACCAACTATCTATTTTTTCGCTATTTCTGATTTCCCGAGATCGCACAAAGACGCAAGGAAAGAGAATACGTAGCAAAAAAAGAATCACTTCTTCCTGTTTCTGATTTGCCGAGATCGCACACAATGCAGAGCAAAGAGCATACACAGAGAAGAGAGCATAGATCTGGCAAATAAATAAAACCAAAAAACCAAAATAAACAGAGGGAACCAAAATAAGCAGAACTATTATCAAATATAACTGCAAAACATATACTTTATACCTCCAGATCTAAACTTACATAGCTTGGGCAACCGAAAACCTTTTCGCATGAAACGAAAGGCGTTCCTCACTACAACAGACGCTCCGGACACAACAGAGCAATTCTCCAGGCCCGAAAATTTTCAGAAATAGTAGATCTACAAAACGGTAGTCGCATGCAATCAAACCGGCTTCGAATTTGGATCAACAACAGATGCGGCCCTCAAAATAGCTCTGATACCATGTAGGAATTTATAGGGTAAGTTCTGTAGATCAAAAACCAAAGGACATCGCTCACAAACAAATCATAAATCACTACACCAGTATTATCACGTGGTTAAAATCCTCGAAGAGGGAAACAATCCACGGCCTGAGCCAACGCGGCCACTTCAGGCAATTTATTAATATAAAAAGAAAAGTTACATATGTTTCTCTCATAAACGGTTACTGGAACAATGACCCTCCATACTCTTTAAATAGAGATCATGGACAAATCAGGTGCTAAGCCACAAATCAAGTGTCGTTAATACCGAGGAGAGAGTGAACCGTCGGATTATAAGTTACAAATGTACATAGTAAAGAAACACACTTTACCTAACTCTACACTAGACTTAGTTATTCTTAACTATTTCCTGTGTCGGAATATCCTAACATTTTATTGCATTTGGTTGTGTTTTTTGTTTTTTTTTTTATTGAGTGGAGGGTTTATTTTGGTCAAAAATGCAAAAATTTGGTTGTTAAATTTATTTTTTATATTTCTTCTTGTGCTCCTAGTTTCTTTCCATTATTTTTGTTTGGGTTTCAATGTGTATTTTTTCCCATTATTGATGCATTGAGTTGAGGGGGTTTTTTGTGAAAAATCAAAATGTTGTATGTAAAATTGTAATTTTTTTATTTTATTTTTTAACTTGCAATTTTTTTTGTGCCCTAGGTTCAAATTTCAAAGTTCAAACTTCATCTGACAGTAAAACTCAAGAGTTCAACAAATTTACAAACATGCCAAGGAAATTGGATCCTATGTGGGAATTTGGTGAACCTAATTAGGGGTTTGACCGATCAAACTTGAGTTGCAAGTTATGTGGGCATCACATGACAGGAGGGTATACAGATTGAAATACCACCTATACAGATTGAAATACCACCTTGCACAAGTTCCTGGATATGAAGTAGGGCCTTGCACAAATACCAATCTAGAAATAATCCAAAGAGCCCTCAAATCATTGGAAGGAATAGAAATAACTAAACTCAGCAAGGCAACTTTGAAGAGTCAAATAGCAGGGTTTGGAGGTGACCGTGAGAGTGGTAGTGGTTCTTCACCGTCAACATCTTTTCCACCCAACCCCATAGCTTCCTCATCATATTTTGTTCCTAGAACCACTCCCGATGCATAGCCATCTATCTCCTCACTTATTAAAAAAAGAGAGAAGGAAGAATCTAACAAGTTGTTGGGCAAACTTTTTCTTTGGAGTGATATACCTTTCAGTGTTGCCAGGAACAATCCATTTTATCAGGCTGAGATGGATGTTATCACTGTTGTTGGCCCACGATACAAAGCCCCTTTATATGATGATTATAGAGGGCGCATTCTTCAAAATGAAAAATTTGACTGCACCAAGAGATTGGAGGAGTTAAGGGCATCATGGGAAGTCACAAGATGCACTATGATGTCAAATGGTTGGACTGATCAAAAGGGTAGAACCTTTATTAACTTATTGGTCAGTTGTCCCAAGGGAACAATGTTTATGAAATCTGTTGATGCATCTGCACATGTCAAAGATGCACAATTATTATGTGATTTATTGGATGTGTTCATTCTGGAGGTGGGTCCACAAAATGTTGTCCAAATCATAACAGACAATGCTGCAAATTATGTTGCTGCTGGCAAGATACTTATGGAGAGGCATCCTAGCATATTTTGGACACCTTGTGCTGCACACTGCATTGATTTGATGTTGGAGGACATAGGAAAGATTCTTTTTGTCAAAGATATTGTTGAATCATCAAATAGCATTACAAAATTTATATATAATCATGCATATGAGTTTCATTTGATGAGAACATTCACCAACAAGAATGAGTTGGTGTGCCCTGCTATTACACGGTTTGCCACTAGTTTCATATCTCTTCAATCTCTCCTAAATTCTATGTGGGATTTGAAGAGAATGTTTCTTTCAGAGGAGTGGCATGCTTTGACATACAGCCACAAATCAGAGGGAGAGGCCATCGGCAGGTTGGTTTCATATCAAGAAAGCTTTTGGGCGGGAGTGCAAGAGGTGTGCAGCATTACTGAACCTTTGGTAAAAATTCTTAGATTAGTTGATGGAGAGAATCCCGCAATGGGCTACTTGTATGAGGCCATGGATAAGGCCAAAGAAGCCACTCGTAGCTACTATGACGATAAAGGTGATGAGGGGTTTCAGAAACAACTTGCATTGGAAGTGATTGATGAGCGATGGAACAACATGCTCCATCGTCCCATTCATGCTACAAGTATCTTCCTGAACCCCGAATTTGCTTACTCATGTGGTTTTTTATTTGATGCTGAGATCGTGGATGGCTTTTTCACTTGTGTTTAGAAGATGGTGCCATCTCCATCAAAACGTGCAGAGATATCCAAAGAAATGGAGGTATACAGAATGGCAGGTGCCACATTGAGCTTTGACATGGCTGTCCAAGATAGGACTACTAAAATGCCAGGTAAGATTTAGTTTGTTTCAAAATTCATTGTCTCTTCAAGTTCACGAATCATAACTCCATACTTTGCTGCAACTTTCAATTTTCGAATTTTCATTATTTTAAAAATTTTCTTATGTTTTAACTTTATAAGTTTATCTTATTTGTTGTATCTTGTAGATGCATGGTGGAGCTACGATGGCAGAATACCAAAACTCCAAAAGCTTGCCATTAGAATACTCAACCAAACATGTAGCTCTTCAGGATGCGAACGCAACTGGAATGAATTTGAAAAAATACACGCCAAAAAGCGCAACAGATTAAAAACTTAAAATATTCCAACTGATATTTTGAATTCATTAGATATTTTTTTTTAATTATTAATTTATTATTTATAGTATATATTATATAATTTATTAATTTATGACCTTTGTATAGGTTGGATTCCCAGCGCCTCAATGACATGGTATACGTCTACTACAATTTTAGATTGTGAGTGAGACAACTTGAGAGGACATCTGATATGGAGGCCATCTCTTTAGATGCGATTGACACCACTACTGCATGGAGGGTTGAGGCTGAGAGGCTTATCATGGAGTCAGCCCCTGATTGGATAGAGCAGGAGGTAGTGGAGGGGGAGGATGAAGAGGAGCAGCAGCAACAACAACAGCAGGAGAAGGTGACACCACCTACCCCTGCTACCGGTAAAGGACGTGGTCTACCTCCTTTAGCTCCTGGTGCTTCAGGTTCTAGTGCTTCAAGTTCTAGAGCACAAGGAAGTCGATTGCCAGCCCTGCCAGCTTCTTCATCTAGAGGGAAAGTTGTTACATTTTCTTGCAAGAGGGGTAGAGGAAATCAGTATTATAAGTTATTTGGTGCATTCCTTTGTATATGACATTATGACTCATGATATGAGATCCATTATTATATTTTTTGTTGATATTTTGAGGCTGAGTTGAGACTCAAGACTTAGTATTCAGGACATGATTCACTGTTATGCGTGATGTAGCACTAGACATGATATTACACATCTTATATATTAGATATTTTTCATATTTATGTGCCAATGCATTTATTTTATGTTGTGGATGCTTTATATATTAAAAAAATTGAAAAAAAAAAAAGAAAATTTTTGTATGTGTCGATTTTTTCCCCATTTTTACCAATTTTTTCCCCTCGCTGATTTAATCCTGATCGCGATGTTCGCAACATTGATATATATAGACATATATGACATTTCGGATGACATTTCCGCCAACGTTTCCATTTTTGGGAGGTGACGTTTCTAAACATACCTGTTTCAGAAACTTCAAAATGTTTTGGGGCTTCGTGCAACTTAGTGGCCAAGTATTGCTTGAACCTGTTAATACCCCCTCCTTTAAAAGATTTTTGGCAATATTTGCAAATGATTTTTCCATCAAACATATCACAATGAGCCCATGCAGTGTTGTTGACTTTTGGAGGCATGGCGGCTACTACTTAGCTCAAACTCTCTGTTGTTCCACTACTCCAGCAAAAATTCAATACTCACCAAACTCACAATGAAGCTCACAAAAACTCTAAATGATATGTGTGAGGCAAATGAGAGGGGAGACCTCCTTTTATTGGCTTGAAGGGATTGTTTTTGGAGGGAAACAACCCTTTATTTCCCTCCAAACCACCTCACAAGCCTCCAAGAATGTATTTGGTGGGTCTGTGATCGGCTTGGCAATGAATCAGTGGGTTTATGACCGATTTATCTTAAAAAGGGCGAATGAGGCCATTGACCGGGTTTTTTGACCGGTTCAGTTGGTTTGGCCAATGAACCGACTGGTTTGACCGGTTTCCAGTTCAAACCAGCGAGCGTTTAAAACTATGCTTTGGAACATCATCATCACACGTCACGTCTTCTCTCTCTTCTCTTGGTTGGCTCGTACAGGTCTGCAATTGGAGGCTCGAGATCACATGTGCGGAGGAAAGGAAGGAATTTTGTTTTGCTACATTGGATTTTATGTTTTGGGACTTTGACAAGCGTTTGACCAACGTTGACTTGGTTCATTTTGACTTGGTTTGACTGAATTTGGATCTATTTTGGAAGGCTGGGGTCAAAGGCAGCTTGACCAAAATTTTCTAGGCAATTTGACCAGCATTGACCGCAGACCTACGGCTAGGATTCCTCAAGTCAAAGGTTGACTTTGACGAAATTAGTGAGGGCAGAATCTTTTATTGTTTAAAACGTTCACAAATCATAGCAGGTCAGAAACGTAAACTTCATGTCTTCATCATTGCTGGATGTTGTCCCCACATCCTACATCTTTTCAGGAATGAATTGGAGAAGCAATCCTACAAATCCTCCCAACCATGTGTATTGGCAAGATCTCTATAGAACAGTGTATGACGTTTGAACCCTAATATTATTTCTTGTGTGACCAACTCGTAACCATGTTCCATAAAATCATATTTGAGAAGACTTGCCATAGATTCTCTGAGGAAACTTTAAAAGTTGTAGAAGCAATTGGAAATTGTATATCGAGCAGAATCTCAACTACATCAGAATCTTTGAGACTATGAAAGCTTTTCGTTTTCTGCCTATCAAATTTGGCTTCAGGGAGTTTGCCCATCATACAGGCGACAATGTGTTGCTACATCAGAAGCAAAAGAATGTTGATTTTTAATGTACCTTGGACAAGTGGTTTCCCATGAGTTAGTCTCTACCTAGGGAAAAGTGTCCAAAATCATTTTTTTCCTAAATGTGACATTATAAAGTGAAAGTGATTTTATAAGTGGTAAAGTCAATATTAAATTATAAAATGAAAGCGACTTTATAAGTGGTAAAGTCAATGTTAAATTATAAATCAAAAAGTGACTTTAGACACAAAGTACAATGTGGGTACTTTATTTAATGGGCAAGTTAAAAAATATAAAGTGAGAATTAAATGCACATTTATTCTCATCTCTTGATTTAAATGAATCTGAACCATTAGATCTTAAGGTTGCCCAAAAGTCATATAGGCAAACAAAAGGGGGAAAAGAAAAAAGAGACAGCATTCATTCATTCTTCATGAGCTGATTGGAGAAAGGAGGCTGAGAGATGGAGAAAAGCTCTGAAAGAGAAATTTGTTGCAGCAAGTTGGAGTGATTTATGGGCAAATCTAGGCATGGAAATCAAGACATAGAGGACAGCAGAAGGTACAGTACGAACAGAATTTAACGCAGTGAGCTGCAAGCAGTTCGAGAGTAGTTTTTGAGCAAAAAAATTTGAAAAAAAAAACCGTACAGTTCGTACAACAGTACGGAAATCCATACAGTACAATCTGCGTATGTACAGACAGTTTCAGTTTCAAGTGGGCACGGAAATCGAGGCAAAGTGGGCACGATTTTCAAGGAGTTTTGGGCTGAAGAGATAAGTTGTATTTTGCTGTTTTGTTTTGTCTGTGAATACATTTTCCTAAACTTGAAAGATAAATAAATTTGAAGAGCTCTCTAACGGGTTTTCCCCGGAGAAGAATGAAGGGGTTTTGTCTGGGTCTAAGTTGACCAAAAATCTGTGTGTATTCTTTTTTACGTGTCGCTGGTCAGTTTATGTCCATATTTATTTTCAGCATGTGTTGACAGTCTCATGTGTTTTAATCTGAAAATTTCATTTCCAGAATTCTATATTTTGAATGTAAGCTTATGGGAAAGGACATTTAACTGAATGGGAGTGATAAGGTGAAATTAAAACCGGGTTGGGATTGCTGGTAATTTTTTAGTCATCAAATTTCAACAAAGAAGTCCTTCATCTTCTATCCTATCACAATAGGTGCATACATTGTTTCAAACTGTATATGCACAAATGCAAACCAAGAAATTGCAGTACAGATTCTGTGAGGGATACTTTAAAATACACCATCTTTTGGGCTTGGTATCAATTCATCTCATCTCACAAGCCATGGGCCAGCCCTACTGTGGTCAAGAATGGAAAAGTGTCTTAAATTAGGAACAGTCTTAGTCAGAATGAAGATAGCAGCTCAAAAAAACAGACATAAAATTCCACATTCTGTTCAAAACCAAAAGACATCAGCTATATTTCAAAAGGACAGCCTATACCTACCAGCAAGGTAAGGCAGATCCAGTTACTGGCAGAACTGAAATGGCTTACCAAGGGGAAAGCCGAGAAAAAATGGGTATTACTGAAAGTGGCTCTGATCCCATGTCAATTATGTAACTCCCAAACATCTAATCTTTTAATCACTGCATTAATTACATTGTAGTAGCATCACTTTATTTTAATAACACTAATAAGACTTTATTACCTATTTATGACCATTATATCTAACAAAACCATGGTCCTTAGTTGGAAAGAACTGTAACTAAGGCAATAAATAGATTTCAATTGAAAAAGCATAGTAACCAAGCGGTTAACCATGCAGTCTATAAAGAAAAAGGGTAAACCAGCAGCAGCTACAATTTCTAGACAGCTTCAGAAAAGTATGTAGTAGAGACTGGGAACCTTTGACACAAATTATAGCCATGTCCTTTAAGCAAGGATTGTCATCAACCGTAAAGCCTATAGACACAAGATCTCAATTCATGAAGGCCAAATACATTCTAAATAAAATGGTGGTGTTATATAAAATTCCCGAGTGAGAATGTGATTTAAAAAGTGATTTTTAGAATCCAATATGAAGATCACCGAAACATATGAGAACGTGAGGTTTTCCAATATTAACTCCATGGCTTATGCTTGCATGTGCAGAACAAATGATTTTGGAATGGAGTGTTGTCAATTTTAACTATTAACTATTCTTAAAAATTCATATCCAAATAAAATGATCCAGATGACAGATTAGAACAATACCTGCAACGCAAGACCCCAATTATTAAGTGCCTGTATACAAAATTTTAGCACGGTCATAAACTAAACAACAAATTTTTCTTTAATAATGCAGTGAAAGAAACAAATACAAAAACTGAAGAATGCACTACAGTGAACTGAATATGAACACTTTTGCACGATAATTAGACAATCGATACAAACCACTACTTATGTTCCTCCCACCTACGAAGATTTTATTTTTGTTGCTTAGCATATTGCAATGAGTATACAATACATTTAAAAAAAAACATCACTTATAGTTGCAAATTGGAAAATTAATCTGCAGAGACTGTTGAAAATTGGCAGCTAAGAGATGGATTTCCTGAATAAAATTTCATTTCAGAATATTCTAGTGACTTTCTAAAAATAGAAAGCTATGTCTATGATTGCAACCATGACTTTTCAAAATTAGTAAGTCACCTTGCTTCAATCGGTAATCATGTATAGATGATGGAAAATATCCTTAATCAATCTAAATTGTTTAATTTTTTTATTTTATCATAAATATTATTAATATTATTATTATTACACTTAAGATACTATAATATTATCTAAAAAGGAATTACATGTCACCTCTCCTACTTGGCACTAAATCATGCCACTTCACATCTCTCTCCTTCATGGTAAATCGAACTCTCTAATTCAATGATACATTACTCTCTCTCTCTCTCTCACTCTCTCTCTCGCTTAATGGGTTCATTTCTCTCTCTACGCATGAAAATTCTAGTTTCCCACCCCGGTTTTCAGTTTTCAACTTATTATATAAAATAGTTAAATGCCCTTTCCCATAACCATACATTCAACAACTGAAAATAAATTTTTACACTGAAAACACAAATTCTGAAAAATTTTCAGAATGCTGGAAAATGCAAAGCAAAAAAACAGCAGTAACAAACAGCCATTCAACACATCATAACACAGTAATTTTTGTCAAGGTGACCTGGAAAAACCCCCTACAACTCTTGAGGAAAACAGTTCAGATTGCTCCTCCTTATTTAAGAAAAAAATCACTTTTACGGTGTGAAATATTGTAAAAAATCAGCAAACAGACTTTTGCAACTTATCTCTTTTCCGTGCTTAACCACCGCCTCGGAAAGTGTGCAAACAGCAAAATAGGAACAGCAATAAATGCTGTACAGATTTCCTCGATTTTCGTGCCAAATAACAGCCTTAAATGCTGCTGTACGGCCTGCCTAGAAAAGCGTGCAAGCTGTCCAAAAATCTGCTGTACGATTTCTGCCTTGAAATGCGTGCCAAAGGTACAGCCACTTGCTGTACGGCCTCCCTCAAATCTGCTCCTCGAAATCTGTGCAAATCTGCAGTGCAAATCTACTGTACGGCCTAGCGTACGGCCCTTCTTCCTCAAAAATCGTGCCAAAATCTGCCTTGCTTTGTGCTAAAGCTGCTGAACTGTCTTGCTGAAAATGTCTTGCTGAAATGCTGCCTTGGAATGCGTGCCAAGCTGCTGCCTCCTTCTCCTCACTGCCCAGAAATCTCCCTTGCTCTCTTGCTCTCCTTCTCCCAATCTGCTCATGAAAGAATGAATGATCTTTTCCTCCTTTTCCTCCTTTAACCTAATCCTAAGTGACTTTTGGGGAATCCCTAAATCCAATGGCTGAGATAGATTGAGATCTAGGGCTGAGATTAAATGCTCATTTAAATCTCACTTTTCATTTTTTAATTCACCCCACTTTAATAAAGACCCACTTAGTCTTTTATTTCCAAAGTCACTTTTTCCTTTCTAATTTATATTGACTTTATTTAAAGTCACTTTAACTTTAGTAACTTTATCACTTAAAGTCACTTTAAAATTAGATTTGACTTTATAACTTTATGAAGTCACTTTAGTAACTTTATCACTTAAGTCACTTTTAAATTAGATTTAACTTTATAAAAATTTATAAAGTTACTTTAGGAGAAAAATTAAATTCTTTTGGACACTTTTCCCCAGGCCAAAGATCAAAGCCTTAGGGAACCACCTGTCCTCCGGTACCAAATTTCAACACTCTCTTTAATGCTCTTACGCACCTCTTACACTCTCTTACACACTTTAATGACTTATCATTAAAAGATTATTCTTACACTTCTTTAATGCATATGTTAATCTTCTCTTTAATAGCTTGAATCACTAAGGCATGTGTTCCCTTCTTTATGGCAGAAGTCACTAAGGCATGCGTAGTCCCTCTTGATGGCATGAGTTACTAAGGCAAGTGTACCTCCTTTATAGCACAAGTTACACTTCTATTTTGGCATATGTAACTTCTCCTCAAGACATGCCAGTTACTCTTTAATGAATTCGACCTCCTTCCTCTTCCTATATAGTTGTGCCTCTCATCCCTTCTACTACTCACTTGTGCATTGTGAAAGGAGAGTACGAACTTCAGAAAGAGGGAATTGGAGAGACTAGAGAAGAATTGAGAGAGAGAGAGGGGGGGAGAGTCTTGAATAGGAAGAGTAGAACTTGGTGAGCCGAAGTAATTTAGTGTTTGCATCAACTACTGCTATCAAATTTCTTTAGATTTGGGTGACTTCTTCATTCTCTCATTGTATTTTGTATCTTTGCTGAAATTTGATTTTTAATAGAAGAATCCGGTTGGGTTTTCCCCTTGTGGGTTTTTCCCTAGTCTGTAATATTCCTAACGAAAATATTAAGTGAATAAAAGAAGCATGCACTAGACAGTATTAGAGAAATTATAAAACAACACAAGGCACAAACATCCAAGACAATTTCAGAACAACAACTGAGCCATTTTATTAATATTTGGAATATATTGGAGTACAATATCAAGGAATAAGTGCACATGGGTCTGCATAAGCAAGTTGAAGCAAACCCAGGTGAGATAGATGCCTCCAATGAGTAGAAACTTCGACCCCAGATGACCCCTCAGCTGAACCAAGATAGCTCAAATCTCCCACTAGAATGCCCGAAATGGTCTAAAATCGATGTTGTAGCCTCCAATTAATTTTCCCCACGGGACCCAGAAAGGAATTGGTCCCAATCCTTCACACCAGAAAACCCACTAAATGGTGCAAACTACTAGCTGAGAAATAAAACGCACTACTAAATAAAATGGAATTTCGGGCCTGAATACTACCCAGACAATTCTGCAAATTTAACCAGGACCTCTCCTCCAAATACCCATAAAAACCCAAAAATAATTGGTCCTAGTTCCAACCTTCCAAATTTACCCCCAAATAGAGTGAGCTCCTCCCACAACTAGGAAATTCATACCACCCAGAATTCTGCTGCAAATGCCCACCAAAAATAGTTGATCAATCCCTCCAATAATTCCCCTTATGTCCCCTAGCACAACTCACCCCCAACTCCGGTCCATCCTTCACAACAAATGTTGCTCCTGAAGCGACTGCGCAAACCCCCCAGTCAACCACTTGTGCGTAGGAAAAGAATTCCAGCTTGAAGTGTTGCCACCAAAAAAGCCTGCAAGTCACCTACAAATATGTTGCCAAATACTCAAGAAATGGCCTCTAATTTTCCCAGAACAATCTCTAATTTGTGGCTCTCTCCTCCCAGAAATGCATGGTCCTTTCCTACGCTCGGTCTGCTCCAGAATAGCTCGATTTCACCTGTAGAATCCCTCTAGTGCAGCCTCAGATGTATAGCAATGCTCCCCTAGGGTGGCACTCGAAGTCCACCGAAGGTAGAGGTGGGATTCCCGCTTGGAAATTCCTTGTGCTAAACAGTACTGGTTTACTTGGCTAAACAACTCCAAAAAATTTGTGTTCAAAGGTTAGATTGTCAAAAAGGATCCCAAAATGGAGGCCACTTCTCTTATTTATAGTTGTTGCTCCTCTTCTCTCCTTGTGGGCTCCACAAATTGACCTCCTTGCCTCTTCCCTCTTCGCTCCAATTCGATTTCCTCAAGGAGTGTGTATTTCTTCATGGGGTAGCCCCCCCACATCCCAGTATGTGATTAATTTTCCCTTTGTCTAATGTTTGGGGCCTCCTCTACCAAACAAAATTAAACTAATTAATTTTCACCCACTTTTCCTAAGTTTGTACCCAAAATTTTCTCCATCCAAAATTTGCAAAAATTGAGAAAGGCACTTAGCAAATTTTTATTGGAAGGGATACTACATAGTCATTGGAGTTAAACTCATTGTGTCTTATTGAATTCCTCGTTGTCTTCTATTGTGTATATGGTTTATGTTTTATCTACAATTGCTTAACTAATATTGCAGATTAAGGAAGTTATTAGATTAAGTATCGTTATAACATAGAACTTCAGAATTTCAACACAGACCGCAGAAACTGAAATGAAAATGGAAATATTTTTAATATCCACTCCTAGAGTAATTGTAATGTCCCTACTTTCAACCCCTAATCGTGTTGAATAAGAGTATGCAAGTGGTGTAACTATGCTAGTATGGATTCCTAGTGTGGAGTTTAAGGCAAAGGCCTGCCTAGTAAATGGCTAGGTATATAACATGTTGATGTGACTATAATATAGAGAACATGTGGTAGGCATGCCATGGTAGGCTTAAGCTTTGTAAATATTATCTTTGAAATATAATGAATAGTGCATTGAGCTCATTGCAGATGGCATGTGAATGAGAGGGCTTGTGATTCCACAAGACGAGAAGAGGAAAGTGTGTTAGTTTCTGTAGCATCGGATGTGTTCTAACCACGAAATTTGGTAGAGAGGCTAGAATACATGAGATCTCCAAAACCTAGAAATCGTTTCTGAAAATTCCACCTATAAATGACTTAAGTAGATTATTAACCAATTTTTTAATGTTTCCTAAGTCTAAACTTGGAAAAATTGGTTAATTAATCAGAATTAATTAATTCAATGTGATAATTCTCTAGGAACTCACAGGATCAATCCTTAAATGATTTGAGCCATCGATTAAGATTTATTCTTGGTCATTGGAGTCCCAACATGAAGATATAAGAAGGGATCGATGGGAACTTGGAGAATACATCAGAAACAGCTGGAGAATTCGATTTTTCCAGAGTAGAAGCAGTTAGTTGTCGGAGAGTTTGAACTTTAGTGAGGATGGAGGAATATTTCCAGCTCCAATAAGTGCATTTGCAGAAAGACAGGAAAGACATAGTGAGGCTAACGCAGGGACTGCGCAATAGCCTCTAAAGGCAGTTCGATTTATAGATTCGGGAAGTTGTTTCAGTGTTCTGGTGGCAGAAGAATTTTCCAGAGGTCAGGAGAAGCGTTTCCAAAGTCAGTGGCACGCAGAAGAAGCAGCTTAGATTGAGATCCAGGCTGTACGAATTAGAACCTATGCAGAGCCCACACAAAGGGTGACATAGGGCAATTCCGAGAGGGTTTCAAAGGCCAATCTTTAGTGTCGAATTTTCCTATGGGGTAACAAAAATTCCTCACTAGATTCTTGTCAGTATTTTTCTCTATAGGATTGCCAGATTCGGCATCCAGATTATTGTACTCAGATTTCACTGCTGCATAATAATAAAACCCTCATTGTTGCACTGGTTTTCCCAAGTTGGGTTTTTTCGGGGACAATTGCCCAAAAATAACGGTGTCATTTTTATTTTGTGTGTGCTAGATTTTCTCAAATTCCAGCGCTATTTTTATTATTTGTGAAGTTTTCAGTGGTGAATTATTTGTTGTTTGTGTGGGAAAATAAATTGTTAAATTAAATTAACAATTAGAAGAATAATTTCTAGTTGCTGCAATAGGATTTTAGTTTTAGAATTTTGACAAAGGGGGCCTAAGGGATAGCGAACTCAATATTGTTGAATGGCTACCTTAGATTTCATCTCCTTTACTACATGTGCCTTAAATAAGAGGCATATACATTCATGGATTCATTAAACCAATCATTGAAATTTTGGATGCACGTAAGAAGGTTCGTCGAGAATTCCTCTTAGTAAGTTATGAAATTTGTGTTGGAAATACTAAGAGGGGGGTGAATCAGTATTTCTTTTCAATTGTTAATTTTACCAGTTAGATCACTTATATTTAGAACACAAAATGAACAATAAGAATAAATGTTTTTATTAATTTCTTCTTTACAATAAATCAAGTACAATATATGTAAGGCTCCAACCCTAGATGAAGACACCAATCTTCAATCTCCTAGGCTCCAACCTGTATTTGCCAAGCACCGACTTGGACTTCCAAGGCTCCAACCCTGTCAATTCTGAGGCTCCAACTTGGTCTCTTGAGGACTCCAATCCTCTAGGGCTCCAACCCTATCTTCCAAGGCACCGACCTTGTCTCTATGAGGATCCAACCCACAACTTCACTTCCTCAAAATATGTTTGGTTATTCTTCACGGCTCTCGATGTCTTCTTCAACGAGCCCTGTCACACTTAGTCTCCAAGTTGCATCACCATTGACCACCTTTTCTTCTTAGAAGGTGTCACTATTGCTCTTCATCGTACCCAACCAAATTCTCCAAGTCACCCCATGATGACATCAACAATGCATCATGATCTCCAATAATATCTCCAAGTTCAGCTTCTATAAGTCTTCCAAATATCTTCAAGTATCCTTCAAGGTGTCTTTAATAGGCAGCCCAAATTCTGCACCTGCTCTAGGCCTCTACAAGGGCTTCTTCAATGGATCTTCAACAATGCATAATAATGTCTTCAAGAATGTCTCTAGGTTGCTTTCCCTAGATCAAGTCTTCAATACCTCTTCAAGGGTTCAAGGGCTACTTTACAATGATCCTTTTCAAGCAAAAGATTGTTAAGGTTCCAATGAACAATGCTCAATGAACTGCTTCTCAAAAGATACCCAAAACTCCCAATCAAGTGTCACAGATCCAAAACACTAGAAGTCTGCTCACAAGTCTGTTTCAACAAGGGTCTACAACAAGTCTTTTACACACTCAACAAGGTCTTCCAACTTCTTCTCCAAAAAGATTGAATGCAATTCCAAACAACGCTCTCTCAAGAACTACTTCAATAAGGCTTCAAACAATGGTCACTGAGATTAATGCTATCTCCAAATTGTTCCAACTCTATGTCAAAGGGACTGCTTTTAAAAGATTCGAATTTGGTGTCTTTTTGTTGTAGATTGGGTTGACTGGTTAGGGCAAGATGACTGTCCACATCAGCGTACTTAAACTCCTCCAAACTGCCTCCTAACTGCTGCAACTGGCTTCCATGTTAGTGCTGCTCCTATGTGCTTAAGTTCTGGACTGTTTTTAGTTCTCCGAACAGACCTTTGACTCCTCACAAATGTGACTAGGACTATAGCTCTCCTCAAACTATATGCTCAGTGGACAATCAGCAACCAAAGACAATCCAAAACAGAGGTCCAAACTGTGATATATTACAGTCCTCCAGCAAACTATCTGACCACACTTTCATGTCACAAATTTGGAACAGCAGTTGTAGTACCATAGTTACAGTAGTTTTCTTCAAGTCCGACTTTGAAGAAAAGCATAAAGATATTTTCCCAAATATAACCTTAACTGTCCTCAAGACTTCGACCTTTAATAAAGGGACACGTCTCTTGGAGGGAGGCCGACATGAATGTCTGAGTGTGGGTCGGCTAGCCTTAAAAAATATTACTTTTAAACTTAAAAATTCATTTTCTCACAAACCGCTGGGAGTTTCGGGGCAAGTAAAAGCTCATTGGAAAGACAAAATTATGTTCTAAAAGATGGCATTGGTATCAAATCGAGAGGCTGCCTCTAAGATAGTAAAAAACATTTTTTAATGTGACTGGTCATTAGTTAGTGCAGAATTTGAGGTAGGGCAGATAGGCTTCTCTTGTTAGGCTTCTTCATGGTTTTGGCTTCTTCATTGTTTAACACCTTCATCATAGGATCATGGTAGGACATCAGCAATGAGTGTATTATATAGTGGCGCAGTGATGTGTTATAGGCAGTATCATTAGGAAGGTCTCTTTCAATCATCAATCACGTCATTTCTCAGTCTTCCAATCTTCATCAAAAACCATCATTAAGTGTGGTCATATAAGAGTATAGCATCATCACAAGTATGGCTTCATTAAGTATAGTTCTTCACATCATGGACTTGTACTTAGGGACTAGATCACTAATCAGACATTTGGCAACTTCTTAGGGCAAGACATCATCATCTAGAACCAGGCATCTCAAGAATATTGACATCTCAGTCAAAGCCATGTTGCCATCAATGACAACCTGGATTAACAATTTGTGTTGAGGACAATGAAAGAGTCCTATGTTTCCACTTATAAGAAATAATGCCATTCCTAATTCCTCAACCTTCTCGTTGCCATTTTGAGTCTATGCATGAGGTAGCCTTAAGGCTAAGTGGCCTCTTGCTGCAAAATCTTGCACCTTGGTGCAAAACCTTGACCAAGCAACGAACTTGAGCAACAAGACAGGGGTGCCACCATTGTCACCTCAACAACTACCTCTCTCATATTCTAGTGGTGACAACCTGCCAACATAACAGAGGCTTCACGGTAATTTAATAACCCTAAAGGACGTAAAGGCATTGGCTTTTGCCCACATGGTAAATATGTTTGCACCAGCCATCTTTTGCATCGTGTGGTACATTTTCCTGTTGAATGTGGCCATTTATGCTTTTACTTTTTATTTTTAGCTACTTCAACCTCCGGGGCATCGTTCTAAGCTTGACCCAAGGTGGGGGAAAGGAAATGGGGAGGCTAACCTTACGTGGACCAAGTGAAGAAATGTGGACCAAGGTGGAAGAGATGATCAATGGGGTTATAATGAGTGGAAAGGGAACGATATATGTGGATAAAGGAGCGGGACCACACAACCAAGATCGAGGTTTCCCAAGTAGTACCACCCTAAAACCCAATGGTCAGTAGAGGGGATCACATGGGACTAAGATCCAAGGGTAACATCCCAAAAGAAGCCAAGGGGACAAAATCACAAACTAAGCTCACTCTTTCCATTGAATCCCCCCATTATTCCATGCCGAGTGTCCATGACAAGTAAACCCAATACTCAATTACCAAATGACAAGGCATATCTTTAAGTTCAAAAGGCTCGCCTTCAAACATACGATCAATACAGATGGGTGAGGGGCCACATGGTCAGCTCAAGTGGTGGAGAAATGGCACAACAAGCTAGTTGATGGTTGCAAGGAGTTGTTGGCTGTCAGTTGAGGACCATCTCGAAGGAAAATTTCTCCTAGAGACTATCGATGCGTAACAGGACTATCGATGAAGAAGTTTATATAGAAAACCCTTGGGATTTGAAGTGAATGATAGAGAGACTCATGTATGTAGGCTGAAGAAGGCTCTTTATGGCCTTAAGTAAGCACCAAGGGCTTGGTATGCAAGTATGAACACATATCTACAAAGATTGGGCTTCTCGAAAAATTTTGTTGATCTGAATCTCTAAATCAAGGTTATGAAGGATGAGCTCGTAGTCATTCTTCTGTATGTGGATGATCTTTTCATGACAGTTGTGGAAGGTTGTATTCAAGGGTGCAAAAAGCAATTGGCAGCAGAATTTAATATGAAGGATCTAGGATTGATAAACAATTATTTGGGCTTGGAAATTTGGCAAGGACCTAATGAGATATATCTAGGTCAAGTAAAATATGTGATTCAGACGCTGCAAAGGTTTGACATGACGGATTGCAAACCTATCACAAATTTGAAGAGACTAAGTTCAGATTCAAGCTCTGTGGATCCGACAAGGTATAGACAATTGGTTGGCTCTCTAATGTATTTAGTAAATACTCGACTAGACATTTGATTTGCAGTAAATATTCTCAGACAGTTCCAAGTAGAGCCCAAGCATGACCATTGGATTTCTTCAAAGGATATACTGAGATATCTGCAAGGAACAATCCACCACTACCTGAAGTCTGATAAAAAGAATGATGTCCACTTGATTGAATATACAAATTTTGACTAGGGAGGCAGTGAGATGGATGGGAGAAGCACAACTAGAGGATGTTTTAGTTTGGGATCCTCCATGATATTTTGGATGAGTAGCAAGCAAGAATCAATTTCTTTGAGTAGTGTTGAGGTTGAATACATTGCAACCTATGAAGTAAGAAGAGAAGTTGTCTAGTTGAGGAAGCTACTGTCGAACTTGTTTAAAGGACCGATGGACCCTACGATGATACATGATGACAACACTAGTTGCATAAGGTTACCTAAAGACCCAATGTTCCATGGAAAGACAAAGCACATAAATAACAAGTATCATTACATATGAAAGTTGGTGCAAGATGGAGTGTTGCAGCTGTGAAAATTTCTAATCTTAAATTCTACTACGGCAACTGATTTATTTCTCCTACTTATTTTCCACAATAAGTTATTTACAAAAACCCTTCAGTAAACATCAAAATAAAGTCTACTGCAGTTATCACATAATCGCATAGAGAAAAGAACAGTGAAATATAAGTACAAGAATCAATCACATCAACAAAGTTGTTTTTGGACAATTGTCTCCGGAAAAACCCAATGCGGGAAAATCAATGCAGCAGATGAGCGTTTATTTATTATTCTTCGACAACAATCTCTTTACAAGGAATGATTTGCAGAATCATGGAGAAACTTTCATGAAAACACCTGAGATAATTTTCCTCCTACCTCTGGAAAAATTATGACACCCAAGAGACCCTCTGGCCTCCAATGCATCACATATGCATCTTCTTCTACGTAGGGACTGCGCTACCTCTTTGCGTTGTACCTTTGCGTCCCACCTCCTCAAGAGTTTGACTGATGTTGATACCCTCCTCTTCCTTCGCCTTGCAACTCTCCCTCTGAAATCGAACTCTTGCTTCTGAAGAATTGGCTTCCCTCGGGTTACTGAGTATTTGCCCGGCTTGCCTTCCAAATGGCCCTCAAGCCTTCCTTTACAATCTTCTTGTTGACAAATCAACAGCCCAGATTATAAGTTTAATCAACGGCTAAGATTAAAACATGACTTGATCTTCGTTCTCTAGAAGAGTTACCCTCTGTTTTATTAATACCCATTAATTATTTAATTTTCCTAAGTTTAGACTTAGGGTCCCCATTAAAATAATTAATTATTTTAATAAAACATGAACCAAGTGGAATTTTCACAAATGGTTTCTGGGTTCTCTGGAATACAAGTGTCTAAGCCTCCATACCAAATTTGAGACTTAGATCACTTTCCAATGCTACAAAAATCAACACTCCCTCTTAGCGAGGAAAGTGCTCTAGCAATTTGCCTATTGCATACTGCTCTGACCCTGAAGCATCCTCTATGTTGTTGAAGTCCATCAACCACTGCGTTGTTGTTGCCATTATATTGCTTCCCATGATACTGCCACTATCATTGTCTCATATGTACTGCAGCTCCCTCTTAAGTACTGAACTCATTCATTTCTACTATTGAAATGGATTCTTAATCATCCCCAACTTCTCCCTAAAATAAACAAACTTTGTTCTTGTTGATTTTGTAGCACTCGAAAGTGTTCCAAGTCTCATATTTTGGGAAGACGCTTGGACATCAGTATTCCAGAGAACCCAGAAACTGTTTGTGGAAATTCCACTCGGATCATGCTTTATTAAAATAATTAATTATTTTAAAGTGATCCCTTACTCTAAACTTAGGGAAATTAAATAATTAAAGGGTATTAATAAAGTAGAGTGTAAATCTTCTAGAAAACGAAGATCAAGTCATCTTTTAATCTGAGCCATTGATTAGAGGTCTAATCTAAGTCGTCGATTCATCAGCGAGAAGACTATAAGAGAAGGATTGAGGGTCATTTGGAAGGCAAGTCAGGCACACTCTCAGTACCCGAAGGAAATCGATTGTGAAGTAAGAGAATTCGATTTCAGAGGGTGAGGTTGTAGAGGCATAGTTGCAGAGGCAAAAGGAGGAAGGGGAAGTTAGCAGAGGAAGAAGAAGGTAGAAGGAGGACACGGTAGCACTCCGCACCAACGATCTTGGTCCTCCCTTGGCCTGCCCCAGAGTGATGGAGAGGGAGGAAGGGTTTTTCCAATGTGTGAGAAATTCTTCTGAAGGGTTCGGAAAAATTATCTCAAGTGTATGCTAGACATCTGCTTGTCTTATTTCTGTAAATGATTTCCACTGCTGAAGAATAATAAAAACCCCCATCTGCTACACCATTTTTTGTTGAGATTTTGTGTATTGGGATAGCATCGGATGTGCTCTAGCTCCCAAAATTTGTGGAGGGACTAGAGTACACCTGATCTACAAGACCCAGAAAGGGATTTGGGAAATTTCATTTGGTTTGTGAGATATTTAATTAATTAATCTTTTTAATTAAGGACCCTAAGTCTAACTTAGGAAAATTAAAAGATTAAAGTGAATTAAATTAAACATTTGATGAAATTGTCTTAAGTCACACGGATCAAGCTTTCTTTTATTCTTAGCCATTGATTCAAGATCTAATCATGGTTGTTGGTTTTCCAACATGAAAAGTATAAATAAAGGCTTGGGGTCATTTGGAGAGACACACAGAGGTAGAGCACTGAAGCTAAGCTGGAATTATAGGGCGTAGTTTGCTAAGAATTTCTAGAAGTGTTTCAGTTGCAGAGACAGGAGTTTAGGCAAAGGGGATGATCTGATCCCAATGCCTAGTATCAGTAAGAGGCAGAAAGCAGTGTCCAGAGGCAATGCAAAGAAGCAAGGGCAACAACAACAGAGAGGGCAGTAGTTGCACAGCGCAGGGGCAACTACAGCGACGTAGTCTCTCCCGGGGCAGCGTTAGGCAGCAGGAGACCCTCAGGGGTTATGCAAAGACCCTCATGGGCAACGTAGGGTCTGCGTCACCCAGTTTGGGGTTACGCAGCCCTCTCCAGGCCAGCGCAGAGGGACACAGAGGCTACAGAGGCTAACACAAAGGCTTCAGTGGCAATGCTAGGGTTTCTAGGGCCAAGATCTCGCTGAGTCCTGTAAATCCCATTTGAGGGTGTGGATCAGTCAATATTTTGGTTGCAGAACAGCAGGGTAACTGCAAATCTATATTTTTCTTTGTCGGGTTTTCAAGATTTGTTGTATTCAGAAAACTCTTAATAATAAAACCCTCCAATAGCCAGAATACTAGTTTTGCCGCACTGGGTTTTTCCGGGGACTATTTTCCAGAAAATCCTTGTGTCACTTTGTCTATGTGTGCATGTATTTTTATGTTTTAGATCTGAATCAGTGAAAGTCTGTTATGTGTTTGCTTCGATGTTAATCTGAATTTTCGGTATTAATAACTTAATTAAGTAGGAGAAGCATAACTAGATCTAACAGTAGATTTTTGCATAAGTAACATTCAGAAATTTTCACAGTTTTCCCACACTGGGTTTTTCCGAAGACAATTGTCCAAAAATAATTGTGTTCATGTGATTGTTTCTATTGCGTTATATGTGTTCTATTTAACTTTCTTCTTTTGATTAAGTGAATATTGCAGTTGTGTTTGTTTCAGAATTTACTAAAGTATATGTAAATAACTTATCATAAATAAGTAGGTGTTACACAGCAATTTGTCACCGTCCCTGCAATTCCCCGTCCCGCACATTGGAGGGCTCTTTCCGTGACCTGTGAGCAATGGCATAACTTGAAAACACTTTCATGGCATTCCCCTGAACATGTACTTTCAGTGCCTTGAAGACAACTCCTTGTGAAAACCCCTAAAAATAGCCTTTTTTGCATTGGCGCGGGTACACAGTTCAGCCCTCGCGCCAAGGGGGCAAATCCTCCAAAGAGGGTGCGCCAATTGGCGCTCTGTCTCAGAGCCGCACCCGCGCCAGACTTAATAAAGGGTGTTTTTTAAAAATAAATGGCGGAAGATTGACTCCAACCAATTCCTAAACTGGTCTCTAAATTGAGTTGGGAAGTTGGCTTCGAATCTCCATGTAGAGGAAGTGGTTTTCCACCTCTCATGGAAGCTTCCTTGAGGATAGGGCCAATCCCATGATTGTAGGGATCCCAACTCCCCTTCCTCCATCTATATAAGCTTGCCATTTTCCTTTGCAAGCTAATCTCCAAGAGCCTTCATAGCCTAAAGAATGCTGCAAGAGCTTTGATAGTCCTCATAGTGCCAAATCCATAGCAAGGAGATTGACGATCGAAGAGAGAGGCTTGTCCCCATTCCCGACAAGCTTTACCGAGACGTATTCCGCTGACGACCCGCCGAAGGAAGGTTCAGCGTCAGAGCCAGGTTGTATTTTCCTTTGTTGAATTAATGATAAGCAACTATTGGTTATGGTTCCACTCGTATTGTTCATTATGATTATGAGTTGTGTCTTCTCTAACTGATACAAAATTGCATATACATCGGGTTTTACGCTTGTGTTTGTCGTGTTTCTCATGTGTGCAGGTGTTCGATCGCAACAAGCGAGAGGATTGTGATCTGCTGGAGCGAGGAAACGGGAGCATCATCTCTTCTACAAACGACAGCGTTGGACTTGAGGTAGGCCTTCTTCGCGATTTGGTTTATTGCAATTAGGAACTTGCGTCATAGCGTGTTTTGATTGTTGCTAGACCCGGTCTAGGCTAGTAGGGATCGCCTCTGTCCGCAGAGGAGATTTACCTCTACAACAAATTGGCGACTCCACTAGGGAGATTAGCTTGTTGTTTGCTTTATAAACTACAGACGGAGCCTGAAGTTAGCCAGATAGCCTTCGAAACGCTCTTGCTCTGCATTAGCGAAGTAGATCAATGCTGCTTCAGTCAATCTCCGGTCTAGTTTATGAACTGAACACTTGGAGTATTGTCTTGTCTTTTGGTCGTTTTTTACTTTGCTTGCTTGATCAGCTCTTTTGGCTGGTTCTTTTCGTCTCTTGGGCTTTTGATTTAAGTTCCAACATCACTGGTCTGCTTCTTGGATTGCTTATTTTTTATTTTGCCTTAGTAAACTCGGCTGGCACGCTTTTCAGTGTGACAGTCGCGCCCACTGGCGCATGTTGTCAGTGTATTACTCACGCCAATTTCATTATGGCGCTAGTTTCAGCCTTACAGTCGTGCCAATCCTGTAAGGTGCTAGGGTTTACTGTGTTTTGAGCCTTCTGAGACTGATCTGGGTGTTTGGTCTTGTTTTTTCAACTGCTTGAGTGTCATGGAGCCTTGTTTGACTGACTGTGACCTTCTTCCCTTGTTTCTTTGCCCATTTCTATCGATTTTACATTTTAGCCCTAGGGCATCTAGAAGCTATTGTGCGTCGAGCCTCCCTTGGGAGTTTGTGGTTTCTGTCTGTTCAGTCAGCTTTGTGATTGCTTCTCTGCACTCGTTTGGTGGTCGTCTATTGTTTCATCGCGTTATTTGAGTGATTGGCTTCTTCTTCATTCGGATTCCGCTTTGTCTCGTTTTCGGCCTAGATTACATGGTTCAATTGAGTCTTTGGGTGTCTTTTGATTTGAGGGACTTTTTATCGATTTGAGATCTGATTGTGTGCTTGCATTGAGTGAAATTTGATTGTTTTTCTCTTTTGCTTTTGCTTCTCAAATTGCTTGTCTCATTAGTTTTCATTTTGTTTAGTGCTTTTGCTCATAAACATTGAAAATACAAAGAGAAATCTCTTTTGCTTTGGATTAGTTAATGTGAATTTGATCTTTTCGGTGTTATTAGTGATTAGTGACTTTGAACGAAAAGCTTTTAGTTTCCATTAGTTACATTAGAGGTGTCATCGGTAGTTTTTCTGGTCATTTTGTTGTTGTGTGAAAAGCTCTTAACTCCCCTGTAATTAGCTTTCATCGAACGAAATGATATACTGTGGCATGTAGTATGCATTTAGGTGATTTTGAGACATAACACTCGCTAGGGCCTGAAAAACTGAAACATAATTGAAGATAAACATTAAAATTCATTCAATTTA